>JAKUCA010000376.1:0-15787 GCA_030567025.1 Geotrichum europaeum
GCTAAATGCACTATTCTTGAGGATGCTATTGGCAAGTCGGTTTTTGAAAGTTTTGGTAATAGTTAAGTTGCATTAATTTGCGCTTTTTCCAAGCTGCTTAAAAGTTCGCCGGAAAACGTTGCGGGCCTTGATAAAATTGACAATACGCAGGCGCTCGTTATCGAGGTGCGCGCCATCCGAGGCCTGGCCACATGGGAGTTGTGCCGCCGGCGCCCCAAATGTTTTTTCTAGAAAAGGTACAACTGGAATAGATCCGCCCTCACGAATAAAAAGCGGGTCGACATGCCACTCCGCCCGCAGTGCTGTCGCGAGCGCTTGGAATGCTTGATTGGTGGGGTCGCCAACCCAGGGCTCAGCCTCGTGAAATATAGACACGTTGAGATGGTTTTTTGAGGCAAACGAGTCAAAATGCTGCTGCAAGTAGCTTTGAAGCGATTTCTTAATAATGCTCATTTCTTGATTTGGGACTATGCGCAGGGAGATCGTGGCTGTGGCAGTCTTGGGGATCACAGTTGAGTTACCGGGCCCACTGACATTAATACCATGCATCGTCAGCGACGGATATCTCCAACGCGACATGAGCTCGTCAATATAGGTACTTTTGCTGCTATCTGTGCTTTCAGTACCAGCCTTGATCTTTTGTTTCTCAATGGCCTTGTACAGCTTGAGTTCGTCGTCCGTCACGGGGCGAACTGACTGGTGGAACTCAGGCAACTTTATCTCACCTTGATCGCTAGCTAACTTAGACAACAAATTGACTAGGTCAATAGTGGGTTCGCGGTAGACACCACCATAGACACCCGAGTGCAAGTCTGGGTAATTGCCCTGTATCTCAATCCTTGCCTTTATAACTCCTCGCAAGCCGTAATTCAAACACGGTGTCTCATCATCAAGCCAGTACGAGTTACTTAGCAAGACCCAGTCAATGTTTCCAATAAGGTCACGGTTGCTTTCGATAGCTTCTTGAAAACCAACGCTGCCGCTTTCCTCTTCACCTTCAATTAAAAATACCACATCATTCTCTAGTTGCGATTGTTGTACCAGCTCTGCAACTGCAAATATTGCTGCCAAAATCGGTCCCTTATTATCAGACACGCCACGACCATACATGTATCCATCCATGTTGGTGAGGTTAAATGGGTCGGTTGACCACTCGTCCGTGTTTTCGGCAATGATAACATCATAGTGTCCGTAGAAAAGGATTCGGGAGACCGGGTTGCTGGTACTGGCATTTTCTGCTGCAGCAGTAGCGGCTAGAGTCGGTGATTTAAGTACGTTTTTGCTGTTGATGCTGTTTTTATTGCCTGCAAACCGTGCAAACACAACAGGGTTTTTTCCACCTTTAACGGGGATAAGCTGCGACTCGGCACCAAAATGTTTGAACAGGTTGCGAAGGAATGTGGCGCACCGACGGCAATCATTTACATACATTCCCTCATGACCCGAGATGGTCTTGTAAGCCACAAAATCTGTTAAAGTTTGAATCATGTGGTCGACAGTAAACGTGGCAACCTGCGGTAGATGTTGTTGATGTTGCTCTTGCGGTTGGACAAACTTGCTCTGCTCACTAAGTAGACGCTGGAGAATGCAGATATTGTGAGTTGAGTTGAACGAAGCGTACGCGCTCTGCGGGTCACGATAAGTCTTGTGCTTGTTAACGACCGTGTTCACGTCCCAAATAGACACTACTGAGTCGTTGGCCCCTGTTATAAGAATAGACTTGCCGTTTAGCTCAGTCAAGATGCTTGCAAGCACAAGGCCATTGTGAGCCTGCCACTCACCGCGGTGATAGCGCTTGGAATCCCACTTGTGAACAATGCCCTTAGCACTTCGAAAAAGACATTCGCCGTAGAGTGACATGGACATGACGTCGTCCTTACCAATCTGATCAACACGGATTATCTGACGTGTGTCAAGGTCAAACATGCCCACCTGACCAGCAGCAAGACCGCAGTAAAGAAAAGAGTCCTGGCAGCACATGGAAAACACGGAGCTATCGGTATCAAGCGTATAAAGCGCGTAGATCGAGTCGAACTCGTCAAAGTTCCAAATTTTAACAGTACCGTCACCACCTCCTGAAACGAGATATTCTTCCTCGGTGTTGTGAGCATAGTTGTGGCGTTTGATGATCAGTAGCGAGTAGACATAACCAAAGTGTGCGTATTGGACAACGTTTTTTGGAGGAATTTCGAGTAGTGCAATGTTGTTATTTTTGCATTTTCCAGATGCAACAAGCTTATGGCGAGCGGTCTGTTGCGGGGCTAGACGGCCACCGGGACCAGTAGAGTCAAAAAAGCGGTCAAAACGCACTGAAGGAAGGCCACTGGGATCCTTTGTTGTGTTGTAAGACTCTTTGTCATAAAGCTTAATCCATTGGATCGAGGCATTCTGTGAGCCCAGAATGAGATATTCGTGATTGGGAGCCCAGACAACCGAAAAAACATCACCAATGTCGTAGATTGAATATATTGTGTAAAGTTCCTTGCGGGTGGAAAGGTCCCACGCCTTGACAAGAGAATCAGCGGAGCCAGAAAAAAGAAATTGCTCATCAGGGGTGATAGCAAGCGAGTAGACAGAGCCAGAATGGCCAGAGAGGATATACTCCTTCTCAAAGGTGGTTTTATTAAATATAATAATATCACCGGAGCCAGTGCCAGCTATGATCCATGCAGAAGTGGCAGCAAGAGAGAGGATAGAATGGCTGGTGTTCCAGCTATGGAGAAGCTGAGGCTTTTTAAGTGGGATGTCGTGAACAGGCCAGTAGTCGTCATCATCAGTGGATACTGTTTCGTTGGATGAAGTGGTAGAATCTGAGGATGCAATATTACTAAAATCCTCTGAAAATGTAGATGAGTTAGGAAAAGTGTTAGAAGTGGCGGAATAAAAGAAGGGTGGTGATATTGAGAGTGTGGAGAGGGTGTCAGTTGCTGTGGATGGTGAAGTTGCTGCCTGTGGAGAAAAGAAGCCGGTCTTTTGGTTAAAACAAGACTGATGGCAGCCATCATTTTCTATTCCAGTTGCAAATGGCATGACTGCAGCATGTAAGAAAAAGTATGAAAAGAAATGAATATATTTTTGAAGGAAATAAAAAAAATTTGAAATTTGATTGTTGAGAGAAGAAATTGGCGAGATTATAAAAGGGATAATAATTGTGATCGTGTTACAGCGGAAGATGTTACAATGAGAAAATAAAAATAAAAATACGGGAAATATCGAGAAATTAAAAGGATCTAAATTTTAAAATTAGAAAAAAGACTATAAAGCTAATTAAAAAAAGAGTCAAATAATGATGTCTATGGGTACTGAATTAGACAATTGATCTTCGTAGCGAAGTTGTGGAGGTGGTAATTATCATGTTTTATTATCATGATTGCCATTATTACCTTGGCAATAAGCATGTAAATATGGATTAATTTAAAAAAGTCAAAAGGATAAGAGAATTCTGATCTATGAACAGTACTTTGACTTTTTTTTTAAGAAGATTTTTTTGCTGATTTCACGGTGATTTCACATTGATTTGACATTAATTTTGCCTTGATGTTTAGTTAATTCCACAGATTTGACCTTTTTTTTTTTGTCCATTTGGGAAGTTTGTGACCGCACAGTCGACATTTGCCTTGGAAATGGTGTCAGCAAAAAGAAAATATAAAATAAACGGTTTTTTTATTTACTTTATTTGCGTTGCTTCTAAGATAACGCTATTTATTTATTTTATTTTTTTAAACACAAAGAAATATTAAAAAAGAACCTTCCATGTTTTCTTGTATTAGGAATTTTAAGGGGTTGAAAAAAAAAAGAACAGAAAATTTCAAGTCACCTATTCAACCTCAGTGAACAAAAAATAACTCTAACGCGATCAACAATGAACACATTCATTTTTTCATGATACAATCTTTTTATTATTTGTGTTTGGACTGTCTGAAATTCACTTTTATTTACTTCAGTTCCACCTAAAGAACTCTCATCTCTGGTAGCGTTATGGCACAATGTTTATTTTAAAGCCATTCGATTTGTCAGTAGTCTCTATTACCGCCACAATTTATACAAAAACATGACTTGTAACGTAGCATTGAGACTATGTAGAATGAATTACCGTAAATTTATTTATGTGCACTTCAGTTTTGGAAATATTCACTCATTGATTCAAAAAAAAAAGGATTAAGCTGTATTAGTTTAATTGGGCGGTTTCAAATCCCAGCATCTGCATTATATTTTCTCTTTTTTTAAACAATTATCATCCTTCAAAATGAGTATCAAATTTTATAAATCACAAATGCTGACAAGTGAAATAAAAAAAAAGATGTAAACTTATCACATATCTCACGATTTACTTGACAGAAAGAGTTTTTTATTGCATTTACAATTGTGATTTTTCTTTCCTTTCACATTGAGTTGCAACAGAATGCACGCACACAGGCACAACTGAATGACTTGTCTCTGTTTTTTTTTTTTCATTTTATTTTTGCGACAAAAAACAAGACTTTTTTGTCATAAAAAAAAAACCATGTTTGTGTATGATCTTAACCATTTTCACAATATTATTTTGCGCAAGTCGTCACAATTGAGCGCTCTCCAATCCCTTCGGTATTGAATAAAACAATAACATAAATAGAAAACACAGATAATAGCAATTTTACTAGACAACTACGTAGAATATTATGCAGTTGCAATCAAAACCGCTATTCAAACTACAGCTGTTAACTGTCGCTTCTAACTTTTGACTAACAGTCGCTTTTCCCAGAGATGTGTAAACTATCTTTAGTTGAACTACCAAAGTTCACCATTTTAATCTGTTGCAATTCTATTTCACGCTTGAATTGGGCCTTGTAAAATTTTTACACTTTGTTGTCAAACATTTTGTCTCGCTGCAGTTAATTTCAATTTGAGGCTTTGTGATATTGCTTTTCTTAGTGCCGCCTATTTGAGAAGGGGGGTTTAAAAAGAAGAACAAAAATTATATTTTTCTATAGAATATCTTACAAAGTGTATAAAGCATTCTCGCACTAAGGCCAAAATGACAATGCTTGAGAAAAAGGGAGACTCAAGGATTAGAAGAGTCAAATACTTTGAAAATAAATTTTAACTACAAAGATTCAAATTTATTTATCACCAGAATAATCGTGAAGAGAAATAACAAAAAAAAAGTGTATAGTACGAGTAACCAAAACTATGAGTATTAATGAAAGGAGTTCAAAGACCAGTTTAGTTCAGAATAGTCAGTTTTTATCCAACGGTAGTTTGTGAACCCGAAAAAATAAAAAGGTGTTGAATTGACATCCAGTTTAAACCATTCCAATTTTTGCCAAACTATCGTTATCACAAGCCATGAATTGGCAGCTTGCAATAAATTTTCTGTAGTTGCGATCCTACCCATATCCTCTGTGTAATATTACCGTTTTAAAAAAAAAAAAAAAAATTCAAAGTTTTTGGGATGTTTGGATTTTTGACAGGATCCATAGCCAAAGTTCTGACGGTAAACCACAGCGAGCTTTATTAAATGAGTAAGTTATCCTGGTAATTGTGAAAAAAAAAATGATAATAATGATGATGATAGTAACATGCACATTAGTAATTTTTATCGGTCAAAAGCCGGGTTCAAATTGAAACCTTGTTAACGTCTCCCTAAACCTAAACTTCTGGTAGTGACAATTTGTTCATCGCAAAATTAAATTACATTCATAACACTTCGTATGAGGAAAATTCCCCATTTTTTTTATATATAGATTTTTAGTGTGCAAGGATTTTACAAAGACCACTTCTTGAACTGGTTAATCAGACCATTAGTAGAAGCGTCATGGGAAGAAACGTCGTTCTTATCGTTAAGCTCGGCACCAATAACCTTAGCCAAGACCTTGCCTAACTCGACACCCCACTGGTCGTATGAATTGATGTTCCAGATGGCACCCTCGGTAAAAGTGAGGTGCTCGTAGTAGGCAATCAGGGCACCGAGGGCAGCGGGGGTGATCTCCTGAGCCAGGATCGAGGTAGTGGGACGGTTACCCAAAAAAATCTTGTGAGGGACCAAGGAAGGAGCAGCACCTTCGGCCTCGACAACCTCCTTAGACTTTCCAACCATCAAAGCTTCAGACTGAGCAAAAAAGTTGGAAGCAAGCATCTTTTGATGAAGGTTGTTCACAATGGGGTTGTGAGACTTGGCAGCTAGGATAAAGTCAGTAGGAATCAGCTTAGTGCCCTGGTGGACAAGCTGGAAGAAAGAGTGCTGGGAGTTGGTAGCGGGCTCACCAAACAAAATCGAGCCAGTGGAGTATTTGACAAACTCATTGGATCTGGTTACGCTTTTACCGTTGGACTCCATGGAAAGCTGCTGGAGGTAAGCAGGGAATCTGTGGAGATACTGGTCAAAGGGAGCAACCAAGTGGGTTTGAGCACCAAAAAAGTTGTTGTACCAGACGCTCAAAAGACCACCAATGGCAGGAATGTTTTGTTCCAGAGGAGTCTCAACAAAGTGCTTGTCGACAGCCTCAGCACCCTTGAGAAAATCAACAAAATTGTCGTAGCCAATGTAAAGAGCAACAGAGAGACCAATTGAACTCCAAACCGAGTATCTGCCACCGACCCAGTTTTCAAAGCCAAACATGTTCTTAGTGTCAATGCCAAACTCAGCAACCTTCTCGGCATTAGTGGAAAGAGCAACAAAGTGCTTAGCAATGTGGGCCTCATCCTTAGCAGTCTCCAAGAACCACTTCTTAGCGCTATTGGCGTTAGTGGTGGTTTCAGCAGTGGTAAAAGTCTTGGAAGCAATCAAGAACAAAGTAGTTTCAGGGTTCAGATTGCGAAGGGTCTCGGCGGTGTGGGTACCGTCAATGTTGGAGATAAAGTGGACAAACAAATCGCGCTTAGAATAAGACTTGAGAGCCTCGGTAACCATAACAGGACCCAAATCAGAACCGCCAATACCAATGTTCACAATGTCGGTGATGGCCTTGCCAGTGTAACCGGTCCATTTGCCGGATCTAACCTCCTCAGAGAATTCCTTGACATGGGCGAGAACAGAGTTGACTTCAGCAACGACATCAGTACCATCAACAGACATGGGCTTGTTAGACTGGTTTCTGAGCGCAACGTGATACACAGCACGCTCCTCAGTTGAGTTAATTTTCTCGCCAGCAAAGAGGGCATCGCGGAGAGCCTCAATGTTAGCCTCCTTGGCAAGCTGAATCAGCGCAGCAAAGATCTCTTCGTCAATGATGTTTTTGGAAAAGTCGAAAAGAATTTCGGAACCGTCGTGATTCTTGAGGGTGCGGGTGAATTTGGAGAATCTGTCAGCATCCTGCTTGAATTGCTCCTTGACAGAGAGCGACTTGCCTTTAGAGTCATAAAGAGCCTGAAGTTTTGACCAGGCGGGGAGGTCAGAGGCTTGTGAAAAGGAGGAAAAGGACATTACTGGAGTGGTTTGGTGGTGGTGTTGGTGCTTTTGGAGGGGTAATTGGGATCAGAAGGTGGGATGAAAGGAAAAGAAGAGAGAGAAAAAGATATAAAAGGGGAAGAGAAAATTGAGATTATTTATACTTTTGGCTGAAACAAAGCTGGGAGAATGGTAGTGTCGCGGTATGTGAGAATAGCTGGTGGGTAGGGTGTGTGTGTATGTTTTGGTTGGTGTGTGTTTTGTGAGATTTTCAAAATTCTTTTTTTTTTTGTTTTTTTTTGTTTTTTACAGCAGTTGTCCACCCGCATTTGTATCTGATGAGGGGTGGTTTCTGTCAATTTAAAATATTGTGTGTTATAAATTACCACTTTGTGATTTTGTTGTTGTTGATGACAGCTCAACAAAAAAATTACTCAGCCGCCGTTTAACCTTTTTTCTTCTTCTTCCTACTCCAATTCATTTTCTACTTCACGATATCTCAATCAATTCTTACCATGAGCTGAAAAAATATTCTATGACGGCTTTCTCAGGAGTAGGTGGCTCATGACTATTTTTAGGCTGACAATTGATTTTTTTTTTCGGGGGTGGGTTTGCTGTTTCCTATTCCATGGAGGGGGTTTTTTTCGTTTTTTTGCTTTTTTTCAACCGAATGACCCGAAAGAACCCTTTGCGCCGTCGAAATACATTCAAAACTCCGGGTTGAAAATAAGAGATTGTCTCAATTCTACCCTCTTGGTCTTCGGGCTATAGCAGAATCTTATAGATACTTACATTGAGTAGGCTTGGTGAGAGTTAATTCTAGTAGGATGATGTCCGTTGGTCTTTTTGTTTTTTGTGTTTGGTATTGAAAGCGGCCTTCTGTTTTCCATACAAAAAAATACGTGGATTTTTTGAGTTGCTGGCCAAAATTGACCTCCTAAAAATACTTTGTCATCTATGACGAGATAAGAGGAGTTTCCCATATGAATCAATGGAGCCAACTGTTCTCAATGTTTTTTTTGTTTTTTTTTACTTATATTTTACTCCACAAGTATACAGTTGCCATTGACTTGTCCTAGCACGCATAAGATTTGATTGAGATGTTTTCTGTTCGTGAAATTCTAGATTCTTTTGGCCATGACTCAAAAAACACCATTTTTTTCTTACTTTGAACGGCTGACGACTTTTTTTTCGTAGAAACGTTTCGGAATAATAGTTTTGACACACGCTGTCTGACGAAAAGCCGATATACATTGACTTAGTGTATAATTTCTGGTTTAAATTCCCCAGATATAAAAATCCAGCAGTAAATATAGTCTCAAGAGCTCAATGTATATGCTTTTTTTTTTTAAAAAAAAAAAAACCTCCCTTTCGTTTTGGCTTACATCCGGGGTTAAGCGATAGTTTATCTGTTTGTTTCTAAAATAATTTATCCGTTTTTCCTTTTCACTCCCGAGGTATGGAAACGGAATACCAGGCAAGTCAAAAGTTGCTCAGATTCGACAATACACCAACATGATTTATTTAAAGGGTCTGTCAGCTGCTACCGTGTGATATTTTTTGTCTGCCAACTCTCATAGTCATGAACTAGAAAGGATAAAAAAAGTTACTCTTGGAGCGATTGAAACTACGCGAGCTTACAAAATCATGAATCAGTTACTAACCTTTTTTTTCTAAATGCTAAATGATGCTTCCTATAAGCAATTACTAAATTATAGATAGATAATCAGTTTATATTACTAAAGTATCCAAAAATCATTTCATTGTCTATACCCTTCTCTAGCCATCTCTAAATTTTTAGTAATACAATTTTGTGATAGTAAGCAATATTGTCTAGTCTCTCAACCTGAAGACTCAAGGAGGTCTTTATGATAAATGCTTCCAAGTAGGAAGACTACGTGATTACAGTATTGTCTACTTAATAAAAGCACTTCGTAGTGGTCTACGCCAACTTTAGAATTGGATTATACTTTAATTAAAACGACCCTTAGCAGCCATAATAGTATCTAATGGCTTATGCGGCTCTTACAAAGCTGCCGAATGCTGATAATTATTTTATTATTATTATTACCAATGTTAAAAAATGGTTGTTCAATCTAGACTTGTTGCATTGTTTTCCAAGTTTTCGTAGCTGTCAATCTGCGGTGCTGCTACAATTTTTTTTTTCCCACGAGTTATTAAATAGGACGCTCATCAATCAATTTACAATTTTTTTTTGTAAGATATTAAAATAATTATATTTTTTTATTTAGTTTTTCAAATCAGAAATTGAGTGCGAAGTGACTCCAGTTCGCATATCCTGAGTTTGGGGATTTTTCTTATGAATGATGTTTTGCGTGTAGTATAAAATAGGCTTTAGCACTTAGCTTTTTGTTTTAAAAATAATCTCCCCTATGAGATTTTAGTCCCAACTTGATTACCATTGTATCAAGATAAAATTTATATCTTCAACCAACTCTCTAGCCAGTATTTTACCTCGTTTTACTCATACTTAACATGATATACCAACAACAATGATTCGCCAGACTACATTGAAACTGTCTAGCATGGGCAAGGTCAGATTTCAACCCAGCAAATTGCATGCAGTAGTTTGTCTTGAGAGCTTGCTGTGCGGGTCTCACCGTCAATATTATCACACCAATGCTTCTCGATTTGCGCCAGTTTCAATTAGAGGCAACAACGCATTGACACAACCTACTAACGATTCTAGCATTGTGTTACCATCAGGCTTCACTAATACACACATAAAGGGCCAAGCTGAAACAAACATTAACCCATTATTGAAAACTGTGAATGTTTCCGGTCCGTCTCTGCGTGACTATCAGCAAGATTGCATTCAGAAATGTTTAGATGCTTTTGCGGAAGGAAAACGAAGAATTGCCGTGAGTCTGGCAACTGGTGGAGGCAAGACAGTCATTTTTTCGCACTTAATTGGTCATGTTGATTCTTTGCATCAGGGAGAAAAGGTTCTGGTTTTGGCGCATCGCAAAGAACTGGTCCTGCAGGCTCAGGCTACAGTTCAGCGGGCTTATCCGGACTTGAAAGTCGACGTTGAAATGGGGACCATGAACGCCGCAGAGGACGCTGATATTACGATTGCATCGGTTCAGAGCATAGTCCGTCCAAACAGACTATGCCGATTTGATCCTTCGGACTACAAAATGATTATTATTGACGAAGCTCACCATGCAGCGGCGCGGACATATCTCAAGATTCTTGAGCATTTTAATGCCATGTCTAGCAATACTTCAACTTATGTTGTTGGTTTCTCCGCAACTCTTGATCGTCTTGATGGTCTGGCTTTAAGCAGCGCTATGGATCACATTGTTTACGAACGAGGCCTTGTAGAGATGATTGAAAACAAGCATCTAAGTGATGTCAAGATTGTAAACGTGAACATCAGCATAGACTACAAAAAGATCAAAAAGAACAGCAATGATTTTGAAATTAGGTCTCTGTCCGAAGCTGTCAATGTTCGAGAGACTAATGATCTTGTCTGCAACGCATGGCGATATCAATCACAAACTCATAATACTAAATCGACCCTCGCTTTCTGTGTTGACATTGATCATGTCAAGTCATTATCTGCAGCATTCAGGGCACGTGGAATCCATTCCGAGTATCTCACAGCTCAAACCTCCAGCGTTAATAGAGCAAATATCCTCAAAGATTTCAAAGAAGGGAAATTTCCTGTCCTGATCAACTGTGGTATTTTGACAGAAGGTACAGATATCCCTAATATTGACTGTGTCTTGCTTGTTCGGCCAACTAGATCACACTCGTTGCTTCTGCAGATGATCGGTAGAGGTTTGCGCTTACATGCAAACAAGGACTACTGTACCATCATAGACTTTGTTGGCATGATGAATCGGGGTGTTCAAACAGTGTCAACTCTCATGGGCGTTAGCCCTGATTTGATTTACGCAAATGACAAGTTTATGAACGTTAAAGAGCTGAAGAAAGAAATCTCGAATGTTGAAAAGCTTCTCGAAAAGGAGAAAAATAAAGAGGCTAAGAAGGATGGCTCAAAAAGTCGTTCTGTCAATACCAACAAGGTCTCTTTATCAGAAAGTAAAGTTCTTTTGGAAAATATGAAGGTTTCCTTAGACACCTATGAAAACATGGTTTCTTTTCTGTCTTCCAAAGATTCCCCGAATAACACCAATCTTGTTCCGATACATAAGAGTGGATACTCGTGGGTCAAAATTACTCCTACCAAATACATTCTTGCATACCTCGACAAACACATTGACCTTGTCAAAGTGGGAGATGATAGCTACAGTCTTTATCAGTACCAGAAAAAAGTCAGAATGGTCAAAGATCAGCCTAAGTCATACTATGAGAAAACCGTCATTTTTGAAAATATTGATAATGCACTGGTTGCTCTCAAAGCAGCTGACACTTATGCCAAGAGTGTCTTTCCCCGAAACTTCATTATCAAGTCTGCACTCTGGCGTACTGAACCGTGTAGTGACAGCCAGACAAAGATGATTGAGGATTTTTTTAAAAAGAAACGCAAAACTAAGAGTTTTGCAAACCTGCTTAAAAAGGGCAATGTATCAATATCCTTGTCTGAAAATGATGAGTTTGATTGGATTAATGGACTCTCAAAGGGCCTATGCACAGACATGATCTCGCGGATTGTTAATGGTGGGTCGCAAGAGCTGTTGCAAGAGTATGTCAAACAATTGCAAAAGAAACAAACTAGTCAGTAATATAGGTTCCATTAGTTTTTCTAGATTTTTTTTTTTTTTAAAAAAAAAAAAAATACCAGTTGTATTCTTGACCACAGGAATTACTTGTTTACTTTAAATCTAACATTATACCATAAAATGAGAATCATGAATTAATAAAGAGCGAAAGTTTATGATGTCCCTAGGGCCCTATTTGATGCGATATTGTCTTTTAAACGGTTTTTTTAAAAAACTTGTTTTCTATGTGAAATCGTGATCTCTCGTATTAGCTGCTACAAAAAAAAAAAAAAAAAAAAAAAAAAAATTCAAGTTGAACTATCAGCATAAAGGTTTTACTGAGGGCCGAGAGTGAATGGCATTACAAACGAGGACATTCAAAGTTCTTTCTGCATCTTAGGATCAGTTCTAATAAGAAGACATTTTTTTAATAAAAAAAAAATTACAAAGAGAGTTTTTGCAGACAATTTGCAAAAATATATTCACCTTTGTTTGCGGCTGGAAGAGACGTGGATGACAGGCAGCGGCTCATTTGTCGAGGGTTTTTCAGTTTGGGAGACCAATTTCTCAGGAGTTTGTGAAAAAAAAAAAAAAAAAAAAAAACTTTCACGCTCTCTTTGCATTTCACAATCAATCGAGTGCTAACACCAACCAACACGAACTAATGAACTAGTCCTAGTATTATTTCAAAGCTCTTCATGATCATCTAAACGTTCTTTAATCATGACTAGAACATTTATTTTTGACTCAGCTGATCCCAACACCTCAAACTTCTTGGACGAGGGGGGTGTGGCTATTGGCACTTCAGATGCCGAAATGGAAGAGGACTTCATGTCTTTTGAGGACGATCTTCATACCGACGACTCTACGAGCACCTCTGACGAAAGCAGCAGCTCTGGTGACCGCAGTGGCCTCACCCGTTCTCGAAGCAGGTCCAGCACACACCGAAGCAGCAGCAACGACAGTCGCCATAGTAGCAACAGCAGTGATGGGGGTCGATCTCAACGTTTTGTTCGGGCATTTTCCCGAGCAGTTTCAAGTGGCGCAAGTGTTGTCAATAGACACAGAGCAGGCTCTTCAACTAATTACAATAGGCGACACGGATCTGTTGTTTCAACCTCCGATATTCATGCGATTGGAGACATGTCTGACCGAAAGAGAAGGAAAAAGGACCGCCGACTACGACGCCGACAAGACGACAATCAATCAAACATTCATGTCACTTTAGAAGACTTACATGAAGACGAAAGTGTTAAACCTATTCAAATTATCAACCATCAGACCGAAATGGGTACCATCCCTTTGCCAGGGGTATTGAATGTACCTAACTCCCCCTCAGAAACCGTGTCGTCTGGAACCGCCGTGCCCAACAATGCAGTGGCTTTTCATGAGGACGTTAGAAAGAGCAGCGAAGATGAGGCTGTCCAGATTGAGAATTCTCTAAGCAGCGATATTCCACAGTTTCAGTCGGGCATTCGACAGAGAAGAACAAGCGCTCATGCTTTGGAAGGAGATTTAAAGGATCAAGCCACAACTACTGGGTCTTTCACTCCTACTACTTCTGAACGGCCAATTAAGCCACAACGTACGTCGTCCCAGAAGCGATCCCGTCGTCGGTATTCTGGTAGCATGGGCTCAGCAACAGCTGCTCAGCGAAGAGCCGGTTGGGAACCAGGTGTTGATGTTCGTACAACTGACATCATTCTCCAGTCTATTGGGTCAGTGGTCACTATCGTTGACTATAGTGTCACAAGGTACAGGATTATTCAGACAGAAGTTTATCCAGCACCCAAGACCGATGGTAGCGAGATCAATCCGTCTCTTACTGTCAACAAGGAGTTTCACGAACATTTGAACTCGCGCCCGTCGTGGTCACAAGTCCGCTGGATAAGTGTTAATGGCTTGTCCTGGGAAGCAATCTCGGCTATCTCAGAGCGCTATCAGTTGCATCGTTTGGCCATTGAAGATATGGTTGATATTCCCCAGCGGACCAAGGTTGATTTATATCCCACGCATACTTTTTGTTGTTTACCCCTGCACAAGCTTATTTCATTTAAGCCTCCATCTAAGCAAGACTCTGACTTTTTTGACTGGACTTTTGGCAAGGAGAAATCAAAATCATCAAAAAAGAAGTCTTCCAGTAATAGCAGTAGCAAGCTCCAGCCGACCAAGTCAAACTCCTCTACTAACTCTAATGCTGGTAAGAAGGAGCAGTCTGCATCCAGTAGCAGCAGCAGCAACAATAAAAATATGGTTGCCGATGTGACTATAATGAAAGAGCCCAACGATCTCTTTACCTTACCTCAACAACCCTCCAATATCACTATTCCCGCTGATAGCGGACGGAGGAGACCTATTAATAATCCAATGCCTGCTCTCAAAAAGGTGACTCTTCCCAATGGCAGCAGTAGTAGTAGCAGTAGCAGCAGCGATGACGATGATGAGGAAAATCACAAGCCTCTAAACTCCATTCTTGCCGCTAAGAGTATGGAGACAATTTACGACTGGAACAATCCCTACTCAGCTCTTCAGCAAAAAAATGCGTACATTGAGTCTAAGCGGCCATTAGCAGCATATAAAAGGGCTATTGGTGTAGAACAGGTTTCTTTATTCTTAACAAGTCAGTCTACGGTTATCTCGTTTTTTGAGCGCTCTGCCACCGATATTGAGCGTCCTCTACTAGCCCGTCTCAGCACTCAGTCAACTATTCTGAGAGAGTCTTGTGATCCTTCTTTGCTGCTTCAGGCCATTGTTGATGCCATTGTCGATTTGCTTCAGCCCATCATTTCCGCCTACAGAAGACGTATGGACGAACTTGAGATTGACGCTATGATGAATCCATCAATGTCACATACTCAGGACCTGCATTTAATGGCCGGAGAGTTGTCCATGTTGCGAAACACCATTGTTCCTATTACCAGTTTAGTTTTATCTCTTAGAGATCACACCGGTCAGACCCCCACGTCGGAAAACGGAGGAAACACATCTGAGAAAGTTAGCGGTAGCGGAAATGGAACCACCACATGCGGTGGCAATAACACTTCTTCATCTTCTGACCATGTTAAAATTCCTATTATTTCCAAAGGTGCGACTGGCGCCCCCATTGACCCTTCAGTGGTGCCAGTAGGCAACTCCGCCAATGGCATGGTTGGAAGCAAGATTTCAGCCCTTGCCAAGGTCTACCTCGCTGATATTTCGGATCATTTGCTTTCACACACACAGGATTTGGACGTCATGCGCAACAATGTCAAGAATATGATTGACCTAATCTTTAACACTATTTCTATCCAGTCCTCCGACAGTGTCAAGCAGCTCTCGCTCGTTACTGTTATCTTCCTGCCGCTGTCCTTCTGGACCGGCTACTTTGGTATGAATTTTAAGGAATTCAGTGCCCTTGATCACACGCCAAAGTATTACTGGACTATTGCTGTCCCCTTTTGCATTGGCGTTGTCATCCTGGCCATGTTTGCGTGGATTCGTACCGCGTTTCTTCGAAGTAAAACTTACATGAAAAAGCGAATCCGCATGCACCAGCGCCGGATTAAGAAGGAATTACGTAAGAAGGCTAAAAAGCGGGAGATCAGTAACGCTTGATTTTCGTGATCTTGTTGCTTTTTTTTTTTTTTTTTTTTTTTTTTTCTTTTTAGATTTTAATTTACAATTATAGAAAAAAAAAAAAAAATTTTTTTTTTTATTTTTTTATTAAAACGAATGGAAAATGGGTTAGAAA
>JAKUCA010000377.1:0-15774 GCA_030567025.1 Geotrichum europaeum
TTTCACAAAATTGAAATCATTGAAATAACTTCAGTTTTGTGTAAAATATTGAAGCAGTGTTAGATTATGTAAAAAGAAGCTGCCTTTGGTGGGTGTGTCGTTGTAGCTTGAATATTCTCCAAGCTGTTGCTTTTTTTTTTTTTCACTCAGCTTTAATGATGTTTAGTTTTGAAAAAAAAAAAAAAACTACTAGTGATCTCGGCTGAGGTCTCCTGGCTCAATAAGACCTCCTCGGTAGCCCCTCAGTCACTAAAAAAAGCCCTATATAACAACAAATTTTTGACCTTGATACATAGCTTTAAATTAAATATAGAAATAAATTCATCAGAACCAAAAGATGGATTAAAAAAAAAAAAACCTCAGTCTACAATAACTCCAACAATCCACCTGAATTGTGACAGCTATTTCTGCCCTGTATATGATTATGTGCAATTGTTTTTTTTCTTTTTGCTATTTTATCAATGATCCTAAGTATCGAGACTTTTTTTGTTATGGAACTGTCTCCAATTCTAAAACAGACCAATCATCGTTTAGTATATAATTCTCTAGTGCATTTCACGTGATTTTGTCTAGGGCAGGGAAATTTTAAATTTGGCGCAAATATAAATTTCCCCAAACAAAATTTTTTATTTTTTTTCTTTTCTTTTATTATTTTCTTTAGCAACTATGGCACTTCTTTTCTTCTACTCAATGCAACCGCTTGACTTATATACCTATAAGGCTCGTGATTGCATTGAAGTTGTAGAATCAAGGACCTAGTTTATTTTATTTTATTTTCCGGCAGTATGTAAAACAACACCGTCAATACAATTTTTTTTTCTTTTCTTTTGGAGTTCCGTTCAGTTCCTTTTTTTTTTTTTTTTTCATAGTGCAAGGTTCTTTTGCACACACTCCTGTTTCTGCCCCGTCTACTATCTTTCCACAGTTTATCGGGTTCTAATTATGGAGGAGATCAAGCCATTGACTGCGGCAACGACACTCTAATCATTCAATTCGTCGTTGTCGTATGTTGGTGGATCATGGGGTGCCTATTGAGAATAGACATTTGGACGCTGATGGTTTGCGTCTGGATGGTCATGGCCCCCTACATCTTTTTTTCATTTTACATATAAGTTATTATTTATATTTAATACATTTTTTTTTTCTTTTGGAAAAACATCATTATGACTTTTTTTTTTTTTGTCTTTGTTGATTCTCTTTTGTTCAGTTTTTCTGCTGATTTCATTCTAAACGTTGAAATTTAGTGATGAACGGCGTGAAGTGAAAAAAACCTTACCCTTTTTTTTTTTTTTTTTTTTTTTTTTCTTTTCTCTTATTCCTTCGCATTGCTAATTACCCACATACATAGATTATGACCGACTTGTATAAACCACTAGATTCTGTAGTCACTGGCACAAATGATCTCTCTCAGCTGTCCTTTGCGCTGCACCCGCTGCCTTTACTCAATATATCCGACTACTACACGCGGGCAAAGAACACCGGCAAACCACGTAAGTTTCTCTATCCTTTTCTGAGTGATCTCATTTTATTAATTCTATGGTTTTATTTGATAAATTGGTTCAACTACACTGGCAATTGACTTTTAAACTACCAAGGAAAAAAAAAACAACAACTTGCTAACACATTTTCTCTTTTTATCTTCAGTTGCCGGCGCATTGTTAGGCTGGCGGAGCCATCGTGAGGTGGTTGTTTCAATTGCTTTTGAACTTCTCCTCAATTCCGTCGCCGGCATCGATGGCGCCGAGGCTACCACCCAGATCAACATGAAACATCTTGAGCGGAAGCGAGAGCTCTACCTACAAACTTTTCCCAACTATGAGCTTGTGGGCTGGTTCCACATCCTTCCAAACCGGCCCATGCACCCAGTGCAGCTATCACTGGCACTACACGAGCAGATTATGCGCGTTTGCGACAACCCCATCCTGATGGTGATGGACCCCGAGCAGCAACCCAGCGCCACTGGCGGCGGGGTGGCCGGTGAGCTGCCACTACGTGCCTACGAGCCCATTTACATTGATCTCAAAATTGAATTTGTTGAGCTTCCCCTGCGTATTGAGACCGGTGAGGCCGAGCGCATTGCCGTTGCTGATGTTGTCAAGGGGACGGGCGCTGCTGACTACGAACTGGCTGCACGCCTGGGGTTACAGGCCAGTGCGCTCCGCATGTTTCACCAGCGCCTTGCTGCTATCCGCAGCTACGTGCGCGCTGTCCGCGCTGGCGACGCGCCACCCGATTACGACCTGCTGCGCCGGATCAATGCTTTTACGACACAGCTTAGCAAACACTCAACATTGACCGATGACAGCGGCAATATTAAAAGCATCAGTGACAAAAATGGTGGTAGTAGTAGTAATACTACTACTACTAGTGACGTATTTGAGGCGCTCAACATTCAAGAGCTTGATGCCATGGTAGCCGCACTACTTGGCCTTGTAATGAAAGCAGAACGCGACAAATTTGACCTCAACACCAAATGGCTAGCACTAAAAAACAGCAAGATTGGCAAGAACCACAGTAATGGCCGTGACCATGGTGGTGGCGACGACGGTGGGGCTGATGAAAGTAGCCACGACAGCATAATTGAAAGCGCCTCGGGCTCTTTTGCCGACGAGAAGCTGATAACAAAGGCAACGCGCCATATGCTCAATCTCCGCGCTAAAAGGAATAAGACCAAGCAAAAGTAATAATACCAACAACAGTAGCATCTAGTAGTCAGTAGTGCTTCTTTGGTGTGGTATGTGATATTTATTTCTCATGTAGTTGTTTCTTTTAATTCAGGAAGCATTATATTTTTTTATTTCTTTATTTTTTTCATTTTTTTTTTTTTTTACATGTTGGAGTTTTATCTGAATCCGAAGTACGCATCTTCATTACAATTTTGAAACTCTGATGAAGGATTGTAGAGAGACTTTTTTGCTAATTTTTTCATATAATAGTAATTAACTGTTGCTTTATCACCTCCAATTATATAAAAAAAAAACCAAAAAGAATATACAATATATTTCTAAAAATTTATATATATATATAGTTACAAATACTAGAGTAAAACCATTTTAATTTTCCAAAGTCCTTAGTTAAACATGGCTCTACCGTTGCTATCGTTGCGGTTCTGTTTGATGATGGTGGTTCTCTTCCTGCTATCGTTGGCAGTGCGGTTATCGCGCATGTCGGAGCCGCGGATCAGAATGTCAGACGCAGCAATGGCATTGCCCAGGAGCGAGTCAAGGTTGGCTTTAGATTCGGCCTCGTCGTCATACTCAACTCGGTCAGGAGTACTGCGCGAGACGCTTGAGGGCTTGGCATAGCTAAAGTTATGGTTAACCGACCCGCGGCGGGCAAGTGAACCGTTGCGGAGCTGCTCCTCATACGAGATACCCTCGCCAAGGGTCGCAAGTTCCGGCGCAAAGTTGCGGCTAAAAAGCTCAACAAGACTTAGGTGCAGAGGACGCAGAGTCGAGGGCACAACTTTGCCGTGAATAACAAGGCAGCGCTGGATACACGATGCATAGTCAAGGAAGGCATTTTCGAGGGCATGAACCAAAGGCGATGTGCTGGGGTCGGCACGCAGGCTGTCATCTTCAAGGAACGCGCGGTAAAGCTGGATGCCACCGTTGACGGGAGAGTCAACTGCACCAGACAAAATCAGATCAAGACGTGAGATACTACCCTGATCAGACTTACCGTTCTTGAAGTTGCTCTCAAGCTCGATCAGGTCGTTGATCTTGGATTGTAAGAGCTGCAAAGCGTTCTCAAGAGGTGATAACTTCACAACACTAACATTCTTGACCTCACTACGCTTGACAACAGTGGGGAAGGCCTGGAATGTCTCGTAAGTAGTCTTTTCAACCCACAAATCCAAAGGCGAGGTATTGCCCGGAAGAGGTCTAGAGAATGAAAAGCGGCGCAGGTCCAAACGAGACTGGTACTCCTTAGCACCAGCGGTAGGGCGAACACCGTTAAGGAAGCTGATCTTACCCTCGCTATCAGGCTCCACAGTAGTGACAAAAAGGTATTGACCGTCCTGCTTGGCAGCAGCCTCGTTGGAGACAATGGTGGCACCAGGGTAGGTCTTATGCAGACGCTCGTGGATACTCTCGAGTTTCTCCCAGGCGCTGCCCTCAAAAATAAAAAGTCTATTGCGCAAAGAGCGAGGGAAGCCAACACCAATGTAGGCAACTCTGAAGTACTGGGGAGAAAGTCTCTCGACAGTATCGACGCTCTCGTAAAGCTTGGCCAAAATTCTAGTGGCATTGGCCAGCTTCTTGAAGTCAAATGCAATAGTCTCGTAGGCAAAGATCAGCTCCTTGACAGCATCAATGGCGTTCTCAAATGACTTACCACGGGAGAAACACTGAATAATGTCCTCATAGAGGGCTTCCTTACGCTCGAAGCCAGTTTGAGGAGGGAAGTTGGGGTGCTCGGATGCCTCCAGCTTTTGATCATATGACCATTCATAGGCAGAAGCAAGCAGTCTCAATGCCAAACCAGTCTGAACATGGTGAGCCTTGGATCTGTTCCACTCAGCAATATCGTTGACGTAACGAGCAAAGATTTCGACTCTATCAATATCCTTGAGGAAGTTGAGAACGTTGAGAGCGTGAAAGATTCTGTCGTCATTGTAAGCGTCACCGGGAGGAACCCTGTATAGATCAAGCAGCAGATCAAGAAATTCTTCGACATCATCAATTAGAGCAGTGATGTAGGGATAGACCTCATCCTCACGATCAATGTGGAAGGAAGCACGAAGTAGCTGAGAGAAGGAAGCCCTGTCATAATCTTCAGGCAAGAAAGCACGGGATTGGAAAATGTCATCCAAGCTGGCAATGATCTCGCGCTGCAAGCCTGAGAGGTCTTCATTCAGAGTCCACTCACTAACAATCATGGAGTGAAGAACGTGGACGGCGGCCTTTTGAGCAGCGGGGTGGCGGACTAAACAAAGGTTGAGAACATCTCTCACCAAACTGGTCTCACCACCAAACATTTGGACTTGGAAACCACCAAAGACATCTAGCTGAAATCGGTTTCTGTCCTCATCAGTAGCGTGCCAGCCAATGGCATCCCACATCTCTCTGAGCAAATCAGCTGCACGACCACGGATGTCACCAGAGATTTTCCAGACAGTTTTGCGCTTCTGCTCAGGCAGGTGCTCGACGGCAATGGCTTCGGAGGCAGCCAAATGAAGCAAGCAAGTAAGGAAGGAGAACCAAAGACCAGAGTTAAACTCTTCTGCATTTTCGGGAAGAGGAATAAATCTACCCTTCATCAAGACCGAAAGATAGTCAAGACAACCCAAAACAGTTTCATGATGGACTGCAAGAAGTGAAATCCAAAGCTTGGGGAAAGAAACGGAGTTCAGCATTGCATTACAAGCTTGGATGATGTTGAAGGCAAGCTCGCTGTACTGCATGGCAGTGAGGGAGTTGTCAATTACCTGCTGGCCACTGAAGTGAGAAATGTTGACAAGTAAAGTCAAAACAATACCCAGTTCGATGAGGGTCTCATCGAACACAGCATTGTTAACCAGAGAATCAATAGGTCTTGTTTCAAAGGGGTAACTATCAGGGAAAAGAGGCGAAAAGACCTGTCTAGATCGTTTTTTACCACTAGATTCAAACTGAGTAAGCAGTTCATTGTAGATCTTAGCACCAACAGGCAATAACTGTCCATATCGCTTGCAGACCTCAGGCTCCTTGTGCTTGACGGGCCAAAGAATACTAAACTGGGCAGCAAAAATTCCGGAAAGCAGTCTGATCTGGTCCTTACGCTCTTGAGTAAACTCTCTAGTGTCAAGCCAGAAGGGAAGAGTCCATTTAATGGTGTACGCAGTGATATGGGGTCTGTATTTAGACTGCTGGTAGTACCAAGAACCAGAAAGCTTCTTAATCAGAAGCAAGCGCTGAGTGTTGAGCTTGTCATTGTCATTGCGAATGGAGTCGGTCATCTCAATCATCATTTGAAGCATATCATCAGCAGGAACGTAAAGCCGAACATTGTTGTAAAAGTAGAAGATGTTCTGGACTACGACCATCTGAAGCTCAACAAAATCCTTTTCTTGACGAGAAACAACATGCTTGATAGAGTCAGTCACACGTTTCAGATGCTTTCTAAGAGCAGCCATGGTGACCTGTTGGGCCTCGCGACCGCGATCAGAGTCAATGGATGCAGAAGCGGCAACCAACTGAGAGAAGAAGTTAGAAACCTTGAAAAGTCTAAGCAAAGACTCGTGGTCACGACCAGGACCAATATCAATCTGAATAGCTTGATCCATCAAGGTAAGAAGGATCTCAGATAGACCGGCAAAGTTGAAACGGTTGTTCATGTAGTCGTCAGCAAGGTAAAGATAGTCCTTGGTTCTAGCAGTAACCTTTTCAAGCGTGCTCACAACAGCGTGGAAAATGCTTAAGAGTAAGTCATTTCTGTCGGACTTCAAAAAGCTAGACAACATTTCCAAAAGGGCATCCATAATTTCGTGGAAACGTTTGACAAACTCATTGGATTCAATGAGCTTAAATTTGCTAAGAGTGGAAATCAATTCCTCCACGCCGTGAGCATCATAGACGACTCTCCAGTGGAGAATCTTTTCAATGGCAACGTCAGTGTTGAAACCGTTGCCAACAAATTCAATAGAAAGATTGAGAGTAGCAACAACATCAGAGTCACGAGAAAAGTTGACCGTTCTTTTACCAGTCCAAACCTTGGTTCCGTGCCAGATGGGAATGTTGGTCTGAGCAATAAATTCACCACCAACATAGAGACTGAGGTAGATGCTCTCGTTTTTCTCAAAGTTGTTGACGCGGATCATCTCACCGACGACTTCGTTGTTGTAAGTAGCAAGAGAGTCCCAACTTGTGAGAGCGTTGGTATTCGATGAATTGCTGAAAAGAGTCTTTCCGGATGAGGAGCTCAAGGAGACTAGCAGGAAATCGGCGATAATGTTGGTAACATGGTTGAGCGAGATCTTGCCTAAAGTGATGTAGACATCATTGCGATCATCGGTTAAAGATGTTATGGTCAAAGATTTAGCCATACCAATAGCAGATTGGGGATCTTGGTTCTGCAGGTGCTCAATGTTCTTGACAGTGGGTGCTTCAAACTCCTTGACGGTACAGACAACCTGCTCAGCACGGGGAGTGATGGCTCTAAAAAAAAGTTAGTGATGGAACCAGAAGAAAAGTTGAATCAGTTACATACACACCACGGGGACGGCCCCGAACAATTCTTTCAAACAGCTCACCCCAACCTCTATTATCCTTGTTGGGCTCATTAGCAGAGAAGTAGGTGGCGTACATACGAATGGTGAACGGAGATTCACCCTTGTCCTCAATTCTGAACAAACGGGAAATATCAGCGGCACCGGAAGCCAAACCACGACGGCCTTGTTTTTTAGGAGGTCTGGTGCTAATGGAGGTGGTAGAGCTAGAATGGCCGCCGAGAATAGTGCTCATAGATGTAGGACTATTAGATTTCAGAGGAACATCTTCAAAGACTTCAGCACTGAGAATTACGTCACCGCGCTCAATGGAAAGCGGGAGATCTTTGAAAAGCACAGCAGACAAATCGGTAAGACGCATCTCGGGCTTGATCTGAATGGCAAACGACTCGGTCAACCGGGTAGATTTGGTGCGAAGCTGCAAGTAAACAGTAAGGCCATGACCGTAGCCCTGTCCGATACAAGACTTGAAATCTACCAAAATGTGCTTAGGAAGCGTGGCCTCGGGGGCAACCTCATTAATCATGGAGTGATCAGGGTAGTTCGGAGCCAGGGCAGTAAGGATCTGCTCCTGAGCCAAACGAACGGGACCTTCCTTGCCAGCAACGATCTCACCGCTCTTGGTGTCACGAACAACGTGACCACGGTTAAGCATATTAATGACACGAGCAATTTGCCAAATAACCTTCTTACGAGCGAGAATACGCTCATTAGATGTGAGAAGTCCATAAATAAGCTTTCTTCTGATAAAAAAGAGTTCCTGAATAATGGTGTTGATGGTGTTGACGAGCTCGTGGTTACCGAAGAGGTAGTGATGATAGACATAAGTGTTGTACCATTCGTCAATTACGGAGTAGATATCATCAACGAGAGGCTCGTTTGGAACAGTAGGGACTTCATTACCAAGTCTCAACGCAGGAATTGGTGGAGGCTTGGACTTAAATCCTGAGTTGAAGGATTCAGCATCGTATTCGAGGCTCTCACCAGAAACAGAAAACTTGTCTTTAAAGCTGTTGGGCTTGTTATCATTTTGAGAAAGATCAAAATACTCATGGAGATGAACAAAAGTGCAAGGGAAAATGCCAGTTCTGATGTTTGCGTCGAGTGCCTTGAGGGCTGCGTTGTTGATTTTAGTTCCTCTAGGAAGAGGCTGGTTGAAGGCCGCGTGGGCGGAGGGGGGAGAAACAATATAACCTCTGTACCAAGCTCCCGAAACGTGAGACTCAAAGACGTAAACCTCATCGCCGAGATTGAGGGCAATATCGTGCTTTCTGTTCGGGTTGGGGGTGTGCTTTCCGATAACAACACCTCTGCCGATTCTGTTCAAGGGAGTCCATTCGTGATTTGAGTGAGAAGAATATTCCGACAAGGAATTAACGGTGGTACTCAGGGAATCAGTGTCTAAAACCATGATTTTAAAGTGATTCTTTGTGATGGATAGAAGACTGCTGGTGATGAGAGATCAATTGTTAATTATTTTTGGGTATCTTTTGATTTGCTTCGACAAAAGTTATTGCAGAATATACGCAAACCACTTTTGCCAGGGACTGTAGCTGGGAATGACAGACTTACTTTGAAGAATTTCAGTGTGAGCAAACACTGATGAGGGCCAGGAAATGAAAATGAAAAGGGAAGGATGAGAAGAAAAAAGAGAACCGAACGAGCAAGATGAATGAATTTTTAAAAAGATTTCAAAAGGAAAAGAAAAAAAAAAAGTACAAATTGGAGCGGGTTCTTTTTCTTTTATTTGCAAGAACCTGTTGTCAAGTTCTTCTTTTTGCGAGGAAGAAAACGACTTTTTTTTTTTTTTTTTCAAAAAGAAAAGAGTTTTTTTGGTTGTATCTTTTCAGACTCGATAGACGCTAGCACCAGCAAAACCTTGGGAGGTTTTCTAAGGAGTTTTTTCTTCGAACCGAAAATTGGGCCTGATTCTTTTCTTTTTTCTGGACCCACGTATAGTGGTGAAAATTGATTTAAACTGTTTTTGTTTAGTGCTGTACGCTAAACATATCATATAGCGATAAGAGAAATGATATTACATATAAATGAATCTCAAGAGATCGCTTTATATAACCTCTACTGCTAAAAATGAGATCACTCTACCTTTATAAAAATGTTTTTGATGCCTGGAAAGGGTTTTCATTAGACTACCCATGCCTGCAGCCTAGCCAATGAACTGAGGCTCTTTAGACCAAAACTGCCGAAAAAGGCAACTTTATATGCACTTGACCTCCATTAACTAAGTCAATGTTGAGCATTGTTACATAAACAAGAAAATATCATACATGATACATATATAACACGTATGCAGGCTTATGTCAAAAGTAACAATTTTTGATAGAAAAGAGAAAATGATCCGATAGTAACTGAACGCTGGCGTGCATGCATAAGGTAGGAGCTTCGCTACTGGAGGAATTTTGTTACGAAATGTGACAGATTCAAAGTTTGAAATGCAGCAGTCATCTTCTACGGTATACAAGTCTTGAGAATGACCTCAAGTGGCAGACAGCAAAACTCATGCTGACCTGTCGAGGATTTTTATGGTCTGGCCCACAAACTCAATCTCTTTTGGCTTTATAAGATTCATGCTCTCCACTATATAATAACAAGGCCCACTCACCAAAAACTGAAAATATGGAAAATTCTTCAATGTCTAGCATCACCAAGGAGAAAGTTTACTTGATATCAACAAGATTTGTTTTTACTTGAAAACCAATGACAAATCTTTAAAAGATCTCACACTTCTTCTCTTGTATGCTAGTATATGGCTAATGGCTGGATCTTCTCGCTGCTAACTCCAAGGTGATATAGGTTGTGACAGTATCTTAGACTAGAGGACCAAAACCGATCCGGCCTTGTTACTGCATATGAATTACTCAAGCGATGGTCTTGAAAATTTTATTCCCATGACAATTTTGAACCTGGATGGTTTAGTGGTTGAAAGGAGGTAACAATTGATCATATAAAAACTTTAATCCCCGGTTTAACCATTCGCCAGGTTATTTAAAGCAACGAAATCAACAGTTCATCTTGGCGAGTAGTATGCCAGCTCCAAAACAAGAGAGGGTTAAGAGTGATAGCGCGGCCAGAGATTAGTTAAAGTTTACAGTTAGAAGCCTGCGCGAGATAAACGTTAAAAGTTTATGATTCACTGAGCTTAGTTTACCAGATTCTTTCATCGAGGGTGTCTTGCGGCTCATGGGTGAATTCCTGCCTTCCTGAATTTTCACGTCCATGGGTACGGACGCATTACAAGTGGCCAGGTGTAGACAGGAAGAAAAATTTATTTATTGTTATCTAGACGTAACCTTACAAATGTGAAATATAGAAAGGAAAAACAACGAAGAATTGAATCCTGGTAAGCCTGATAGTGTTGTATTATACAGTATTTATACTACTATCACTACTATGATTGCAAAAGCCACCATGCAACCGATTTTCTTATATTTCTCAATATTGTAGCCTAATACCTCTCAGTATTTAACAAATACCATCCTATCATTATTCTCAGACTCATTTAAATTTGAGACTCTGCCCTAGCTTGTCAGTATACGAAACCTACATACGGAGACAAGGGCCTCTTTTAACTTGACAGGGGTGCTTCTACTGATTTGCATAGGGGATGACAGCAACAGCAGCAGTAGCACTAGCTATACAATGGTGTCAATCGTATACTCTGCTGTACTCAAAAGTGCATTTTTCTGCTAGGCTTTGGCCAATGCCAGTAAACATAAGGTAACCAACCGATTTGTCGACGCCAAGTTTAGCCAGGAATTTTTTTGTGCAACCCACAGGCATTGCTGTCTTTCTTAGAAATTATAGGATCTACAACTATCAACCTGACTGATGGCTGCAAGATTGAACAACCCGTTCTCAAACATAACTTGGCCAGGGGATGTTGGATCTTTACATACCGCCTCTCTAAGACATATACATATCATGGTACATCAAGTACCACCTGTCAGATGTTAGTTTAAATTCCGCTCAAGCTTAGAGTAAAATGGTAACAGCAGTGAGTACCCAGGAGCCAGGACCTAACATACAATAATTATTCTTAGTCAGCATTCTACGTGAAAAGTTACTTAATCGTCAAAGTAAAATTAACCAGCTGTTAGTGGCCAATCTACATTCGGGTGAGTTTTCTCATGAGAATGACCAAACTTGCAAGCTATCTTCTGCCAGAAAATGTCTTACATCGAGGCTACTTTTTTGTATAATTTTTTTTTGTCCAAACCGCCCAATAATACTGTCACAATAAGCATGTCTAACCCCTTTTCCGTAGCCATGATCAGAAGAACTCCATTTATACTTCGCAAGCTTGACCCTTTTTTTTTTTTAAATCGTAACAGCAAAAAAAAGACAATTAATTGGTTCGTCGTTGGCAGAAATTCACATCTCCCTCAACTCATGCTAATAGATTTGATGCTCTTTTGTTTCATAGGATCTTAGATACTTGAAGATGGCGGTTGTACTAAAATCAAAGAGTTTTTTTTTATTTTTTTTTATTTTTGTTTTCAGTATCTTTAGCCTTTTCAGCTTTTGAAACTTTTGATAATAGTTTGACTCTTGGCACTGAATGCACATCATGAACATTGTCTTTTATACACTTGCATTGTGAGTCTTGGCCGCTCGCATACTGGCCTATCTCACAAGGTGAGGATAGATCTCTCAGGCATGGCCATTTAATCAGCGTATTTCCCTTTCCTTGAAATGAATCTGATAATGCAGAAAAGTATTGATCATATTCAAGAATTCTTAGTTATTATAGCTTCATCTTAATTCAAAACATGGCATGCCTTTTGAAATCCTAATGAGAGCCGTATAAATACCCATGTGCTGTACATTTTTAAGCTACAGATGCACCGTACAAAAAAATGTGACATAAATTATATTACTTAAACACAAAGCAATGAAAGTTTTAAACTAGCGTCAATTGAAGTGGTATAGCCTTTAGTGCTGTATATAACATTTAGTATTTCCACCGTCAACTCTGTAATCATACGAACCGCATCACATTTTTAATATGGCCTTTTAAGATTTATTTGAGTTTTTTTTTTTTTTATCTAAAGCCTTCAATTTTTTTTTAGATTATTTTTGCTTGACTTGGTGGGTCTATAATATTTTATGTAAAAGCTAGCCTGGATGTTAATGTTGATCAGAAATGAAAATTTTTAGGCATACAAGAAATCATCGGTCCCTAATACAGCTATATGATTTTAGGAACAACTTCCTCATCAATTCTTTGTTTTGGGTACTTGGTTCTTGGCAATAACTATCCATGGCTAATATGGTGCCATGACACTCGTTAATTATAGTTAAGATCTGTTTTGCCTGGTACCATGGAGATTCAACTTTATAAAAAAAAAACATGATGTGGGGTCAAGTCTCTCGCTAGTTGGTAAAATTTTTAAAAAAGCTGCCATGATAAGGCAAACCAGTAGCAAATAATGCGCTCTAGAAAAAGTAAAACAGCCATCACGTATCTCTATTTTAGTTATTTCAGAGGCATATGATAACAATATACTGGGGGACATCTGTTTGGCGCTTTTTTATTTTTTATTTGTAGCAGGTCTATTATTCATTAGGGCAGAAATCTGGGAAACTTATGAATTTTTCAATAAACCACCTGCAAGCTAGACTCATGAAGCCAAAAAAATCATAATGCAGTTGTTATCTTGCCGCAAGCTATAAAACAGTAAAGCCTGATCCAGGACTACCAGCTTTTGCCAATACTTTTTCTGAGCTGAAATGAGTATATTACTACTAGCCTTTTTATAAACATGTGTAACTATTACATCATAATTTTTGGTATTGAAAAGTTTAAGATCAAACAGGGTTCAGTTGGTAAAATGGCATTAGCCAGTAATAGTGCAATGTAGCTCTCTGTGTTTGTGATATAAGTTATTTCTATAGCAGTGATAATCCAGAACACAGCAAGTGATGTTGTTAAAGAAGTGAAGTACTCTGTATTGAACAACTTTTCTAATTTCCTTTTGCAATTCTAAAAAAAAAAAAAAATCTGTTCACACAAAGCCTCATGATGCCATTGCAGTGCAATTGAGGTTGGTTTTAAAATATGATGCGTGTATCAAACTAAATGCAGTGTTTTGTCAGGTAATAAGAAGGCTATTTAAAACCAACATTTTCAGTTCAGTTGGCCAATGATCCCAGTTTCTTAAGGCATCAAAAATCAATAGCGTTCGTTCTAAAAAATAAAAACGTAAAAAAAAAATATTTAAGTTGTATGACTTATTATATAGTATTTAAAACTAAATAGAAATAAATATCATATTTTATGTTTTTTATCAAAAGTTTTAAAATGTAAATGAAGTTTTAGATACTAAATCTTAAGAGCTCAGACTCAAAATAGATATAACTGGCGAAGATTCAAAACACTATTCAGCAGACATTTCCAATCTCATTTTCAATATTTTCTGATAGAGTTTTAATAGATTGGAACAGCTTGATGTGACTTTAAAAGATAAAGTTCAAAGTTTAACTATCAAACTGAGCAGCAATTATAAAAATAAACTTTCTATTTATTGCTCTAGTAATTTTCTTCTATAACTACTGAATAAATAACTGGTGGTAAAGCATATTAACTGAATTGAAAAATCTTTTGAATACTCAGTCGTATTTTAAAGTGAACAAGTCCTTGAATCTGATATTTAAGCTGGTTGAAAGTTTGATATTACTGTTTGAATGAGCTTTATAATTAATATTTTAAGACTTGATAGATTTTCGCAACGTGTCGAGAACTTAATCAAGGACGAAACTGCCAATGACTAGTTTATCAACGTACAAAATTTTTTTGAATATATATCTAATCGTTGCAAAAACCAGAAGTCTTTAAACAGATTCTTTTTTAAAATAAAAGCTTGAGAATAGTCATTATATAGTATATAGTTTATATGTTGGCTAAGAAAAAAAAGCCAAAGCATTGACTAGACCTTGATCAAATTCTCTAGTAGCAATAACATAAAGTAACAAAATTTATCTAATGTACACAGGCTATTGAATTAGCTTGTTTAATAAAAAAAAATTATAACTATTTCTAAAGACTAATTGCTTTTATGATTATGATTATTGCCTATTCAAATAATGTTGATTTGAAATTGCAATGAAAAAAGTTCCAATTTCAGTTTCAAAAAGACCTCTTTTGTTAATTTTGAAATTTTAAGACTTTAACTCTTAAGTAATAACCGGCTTTCTTTACAGTTAAATAGTTGTAAAACTAAAGGCATTTTTATAAATAAAATGAAAAACATTGGCTGCTGGATATTTGTAACTTTTATGTAGTTGAAAACACCGTATGCTACAAGCGGAATGATGCAGTAGTGATGAACCTCAGAATGATATAGGAAAAAAAGGCATCTAAGCTAAAATAATTAATTCAATTAACTTAAAAATCGCTTCAATCAACTTAGGTAATACCAAGAAATTATGGGGAAAACCTCTCTTTGAACCTCAAAAAGAAGTACCAACACTTTCATAGTATATAAAAATTTAATACTTCAGTATGCCCTAGAATCCATAAAAAAAAATAGAAATAAAAATAGAACAAACAGAGCCATGTAAAAAATATCCTCTTTTAATAACAGTCGCCCGAGTCTTATACTTTTCCATGTCAGTTTTTTTTTTAAAATACCGACCAGTTTATGTTTAAATAATGAAAAGCTATCCAAGTAAATTATATAAGTATTGTGTTAATTTCTTCCTCAATGTTATTGCGACTGGTTAGTAAAGATTATAGGGAGAACAAAGTCTGCTTAATCTGCGTTTACTAGCGGGAGTCGACAACCCGGACTGGAAAATTCTTTCACCCCAAACCTTAAATTTCAACTATATTAAAATTTGTCTTAAGTAATTACAGAGTAGACAGGTTCTTTTTTTAATTATTTAATACATAATTTTTACTACAGAAAAAAATTTAAATTGACAGCATTACAATGACATCTACTCAAAAATGAAGTTGTTGTACTCAAATCAAATTTAAATAATGGTATAAATAAATACATGGTGATGGCAACCATTGCTGAAAATCGCCAGCAATTAGCCAGAAACCAAAATAATGAAAATATTAGCGTGTGCAATTTTCAAACTCATTTGCTGCTTTAGGGCGTCGCAAAAACTTAGGCTTGCAAAAAACCAGATTTACAAAACTGTTCAAAGATTGAAATATAACATGCAGAAATATTGATCTTTCATCAACACTAAAAATAAAATTGCAGATACTTAAAGTTTAGCTAGAAAAATACTAGGCTGAAAATAAAATAGATATCTAGGCTTGACGACTTTTTCAAGACTTGTTGAAGAAAAAAATAATTTATGCTTTAAAGCAGCACCTTGATTTAAATTGTTATTCAAAAACGATTTTTTTTCTATCTGATTATTAAATATTTTATTGCTTCAACAAGAAATTCAGCTAGAATTTTTAAGTTAAAGATAGTCAAACTTGATACAGGGAAAAACTTTACTGTCGTACAAAATAACGTGTTGATATCTATATAGATAGATAGAAAATCTGTTTATTGTCCTAATATCTAGAAGTTACATAACAAAAT
>JAKUCA010000378.1:0-15746 GCA_030567025.1 Geotrichum europaeum
AATATTCCTAGCTCCATCAATCAATCATCCGTCGATCGTGTCCTGAATCTGAAGTGACTCCAAGTAAGGACTTTCAAGTTAGAGAAGAAGATTGTTCTTTATTTTTCATTCCTTCCGAGGAAACACTTGTCTATAATATTTAGTGTTCCATGATTAAAAGAAAGAGATAAATTAAAGGCGGATGATAGGCAGGTTTCTAGTCTCTTCACCACTCCCGCACGATTGATTAATAATTCTTCTTCACACAGAAGGCCTAAAAAGATATGAGAGATTCATATCTTAACTCGAAACAATATAAAATACAATCTGAAAACCTCATCTCTTAAATTGAAAACTATGTAAGTAATAAGACAGGATCGGAAAACCTCATTTCTTAAATTATTTTCCATGCTCGGTGAGTTATTAGAGAAGCTCTCAGATCAAAATGTCCAAATTTTGGCAGTCCGGTACTTTTTCATAAAAAAGAACTTTATCCCCAAACATGGTTGTAAGAAAAGTCTACCCAAACCTTCTATAGTTTACATATATATCTACTATATATTTTTTGGCACCGAAATATGAATGAAAAAGCAAAGCCGATTCCCCAATGAGCGCTCTTCTCAGTATTAAGAGCGGACATGATTTCTCGCAGAATAAAAGAATAATAATAATTAAAAAAAAAAAAAAAAAAGGCCAAGGTGGTTACGAATTGAGACGGAGATAATGGAAAGCACTACGCCAGAAAAGCTTCAAACTACTACATCTTCTCTTTATAAAAAAAACGGGAAAATTTAAACCAGAAATCGGACAACAGATATCTAGTGTGAGTAGCCGTTACATATATTGTTGATTAGAAACAGTTATTAACATAGATTTGTCTAGCCTTTAGCCATTCTCATTACTAATAATGCCACTTTAAAAAAAACTGATAACGAAGTTGCCAAATCATCATCGCACTTATCGCCATCTTCTGTCAATTCGCTTTTGTCATATGTTTCTACTCCAAATTCTTTTTCATCAACTTCCTTGTTTGATTAATATAGCTCAGATATCATTTCTGTCTGTACCAATTCCAAATTGCCTAATACCAGTGTCATTCCCAAGCTCGAGTTGTATGATGACTCCATCATTCAAGCGGCAAATTCAATAAATTTCACTGAAAGTATCAGATTATATAATGTCATCCCAAAGCTATCCATGAAGTTAACGTGAAATATGAAAATACAGATATTTTTGAATGTTCAATTGCAGCAACCAGCAAGTCGCAAGAAAAGCAGCAACAAAATTACCAATCATCCTGAAACATCACCAGCAAAAAATAAAATTCGGTTAGTTGGTGAAGCTAAACTTGAAAATAGTACAACTGAAAATGAAAATGGGCTTGAATTTCAAAAGTTACCAGTTAATGAGCAGCTGCAAAGTAAACCTGACCAACTGGCTGAACCTGGGTATCTTAACAGAATGTCGCCTATCCCAATTAATCTCTATTCCATTTCTACATATCACAATGAGAAAGTCGAAAATCACAATGACACTAATTTCGGTACTAGTGTTAGCAAAAGTAATTGGAATTTGTTTTCATATAAACAATCATCAGCCAAGAAGCCACTCAGAAAATTATCTTTGGTTTGGCTCACCTCTGAAGATGAACTGATGTCCAGCAACGGATTAAACAAATCTTTTTTTAACAAACAAATACGAAAATAGTACTTCTAATACTTCTTTTAACATCTCATCGTTTAAATCAAGTTCAAAAAGCAGTAACCCCAAATGCATTTTTAATATTGATTTTGACAAAAACATTATAAATAGTACAGATATACCTTTGAAGTCACGCATCAATAATGAAAGTAAAATTGTCAAATCTCAAGCGGTATCCATTAAAAATGCAATAGAAATTGGCAACGGGTCGAATTCTACTCGAAAAAGATCAAAACTAAAAGCGACAACATTGCTTCAATTTGTACAAACTCAATTGAGCCTGCAATTATTGGCCGTGACTCTCCTGTTGATATAGAAACAGGTTCTGTCGACTCTGAGGTTTCTGACAAGGCAAGTTATCTGAACGTTCCAATCAAAAACCATTCCCTCCAGCCGCATCACAAATGTTACCAATCTTGAATCCAAAAATACCCCGAATTTTGTGTCTCTTAAGAGAAAGTGCAATACGGTCAGCCAGAACTCTAGCTCAATTTATCTAGAAATCTCAAAAGTGCAGAATATCAAGCACTAAAAGCTATTAATTCTTCTCCATCAGTTTTTGTTAGTATCACTCAACAAACAACAATTAGAAAAGTCTGTAAATTTGAGCAATGTCTCCCTGATAGCCAGCTTGGGTTCTACTAGTTTATTCTTTGAGAAACCTAAACTACAGCCTTGTTCCGAGTTAAGATATCTTGAGAAAAAGTCTGTTGCGGCCAAAACCGAAACTGCTAGCCAAAAAAAGCCTATATTTAAGCACTTGTCGTCAATTAAAAGACTTGAGTGTTTTCAAACACGAATAACGCTATCCAAATCATTCATTAATCAAATGCTTAAAAACAAAAAGGGGGGTTCTCTGCTAAAGAAACTCATTAGTTCAAAATTTGTTGAGGGGAAAGGGTTTTGGGGGAGAAATTCAGGGTATATATTGTCGTTGAAGAAACTAATTTTTTTTTATTAATTTACAATAGGAGAAAATTAAAACAAATAAAAGTTGCTTGTAAAAAAAAAATCATCTTAGCCGTGTACAAACTACAAGTTGTTCGATAATGCATATATATATTTAGTTATCCAAGCTGATGTGAAAAAAAAGAAGAAATGGTAGATTGTTCATTGTATACTTTAACATTACCATTAAAAAAAAAAAAAACCTATATAGTATATTACATGAAAATATATAGTCCAAAAAAATATATATATATATGAATTAAAAAAAAAAAAAAAAAAAAAAAATAAGAAAATGAATTGAATAAATAAATGTTAATCCCAAAAAAGTAATCTCTTTCTCTCTCTCTTTCTCTAAACCGGATTTTTTTTCTCAATGAATCCATCAAACATGGCCAAATTGAGTGCCACATCATTAATTTGCATTGTATGGTTGCTTTCCTCTAGTAAATCAAAGGCGCGAACATTAAGGTTGGAATAAGTCTTGGTGGTTTTGTTGTAAAGGATAAGATCACTGAGGTAGTCAGGTTCATCACCCATAAAACCCCCCGGATTAATTGCTGCTGTAAAAGGATTAACGTTACCAATACCAGCACTGCTGCTATTGTTGTTGCTGCTACTGCCACTGTGATTGAGAATTGCTGCAGCAGTGGGAGCAAGCTTGGAGTTAGCCAGCACGGCTGGCGAGATATTGGAAAGTACTGACACTGGGGTTGTATTGCCTCCCAAGCTGGGACGAGAGACCGGGGAATCATTGATGATTAGTGCTGTTGAGGCTACCGATGTATTCATCATGCCAGTCGAAGAAAGTGACACAGAAGAGACTTGCTTCTGCATCATATCACTCCCAGGTAATCCAGCACCATCACCGTGATCGGACCGTTTCATGTTACTTTTGATTGATTCGAGGGTATCAGCCAGTAAGTTATATAATTCGACTCTACTCACAACAAACTGGGTACTCAGTAGACGAATAATACCGTTGGTGACCTTGTCACGTATATTTTCCGGCCAGGACAAAATTTTAGGGCTGTGGATAACCAAAATCTTGACAAACAAAAAAATTGCAGCTTTTACAGAAGCTTCATCGTTCAGCAAATCGTGATTTTGATCAAGTTGATCATTTTCATCGCTTGAAGCTTGCATGCCCATTTTTTCAGTTTGCATTACTTCCTTCTCTTTTTGATGATGATTTTGTGTGAACAAGTCGCAAATTGATAAGAGCTTGTCTAGTACTTCTGTAACTTCAAACGAATGTGATTCAAACAGATCAAGGCTTGCCGAAGCAGCAATAGCGTCTATTACCTCAAGCAAGTAGTTGATTATGTTGCCTGTGCCGGTCTCAATATTGACAATGCATGGAAACTGAGGAGACAGAATAAAGAGTAACTCGCACTTCATGAGCAGCTGCGACTTGATTTCCCCAGGTAAATGAACCATCAAATCACCAAGCGCGCGCTTTGAGAGCTTTCGGACGTGCGCACTGGCAATGACTTCCATTAAAACGCCTAGAATAGTCTCATTATTGACCGGTACAACCGGAATAGCGTGGCCAGTCGGGGTGGGGGCTATTTCAGTATGAGTCTGCTGCTCTCGCTGAAATACTAATACAACACGAACATAGACTTGACAGAGTGCTAGATTCAAAGGATTGAATATTTCAAGAAGGTGTAAGATTTCAACCTTGGCGTTGGAAAAGTGGTTTGCAGTGTTATTATTGTCAATCTTGAGCAGCTTGAGCAGGATAAGACGAAGCTCATTGATAGCATATGTGTTGCCGCTGTGCAGAATAGGGTCAACCAATTGCGAAATAAACTGGTTCAAGTCATGGGTCAAGAACCAGAGCAAAAATTGCGTGATTGAAGTGCTAATGGAACTGGAAAGAGATGTCATTTCCGTAGAATCAAGAACCTCTTGAAGAATATATTTGAGATAGATGATACCGTGATATTTTGCAAAATGATGCCGCTGCATATTGAGTGCAAGCTTCTCTGAAGCTTTGAGTTGAATTCCTGAAATGTAGTCCTCTGAAATCAGACTTAAAATAACCTTGGTGCTTTGGGTACTGCCTGGCACTTTGACTTTTACCATTTGTAAAAACGTTTCAGCAATTTTTTCGAGTGTTACACACTCATAAATCACAAGAAACAAAAGAATTCGAGTAAATGAATTGGAATCATAGCAAAACTCTGGTTCGACTTTTTCCTTTATCCATTTTATTGCCAATTCTGAAAACATACCAGGATCAGTGTCTTTCAAATGTTGTAATAGAGCTACAACTTTTCGTATTTCTTCCGAATTGTTTTCCTCTTGTTTGCAAGCGTTTAAAAACATTTCTGAAATTGAGTCAAAAAATTTGGGCAGTGACCGGTTGTCAATGGCATCATGAGTACCTAAGCGCTCCTGAAGGAATTCGCTCAGTTCCTGATTGGCAACGATACTTTCGTTAACAATATCCGACATGGGCGACAAGGTAGTAATATCTTTCAACGGAGTTTGACCAGTAGGAAGCACAATCTGCTCAAGCTCACTCCTTAACTGAACATTAGACTCAGGCACTTCTTTCAGAGCAAAGTTAATGAGATCCCATAATCCCTTTGACATTTTTGTCTTGACATTCAGTGACTTGTACTGGTTCACAAATAATTGGATAAGCTGGACGACATCAGCAATGGCAGCAAAAATGGCAAGATGATCACGGGTGGAGTTGGCCATGAAATACAAAAGACTTCCATTGGTGGTGGTAGCAGTGACGCGCTCAATCATGACATAGAGCGCTTTGAAATCGCTGAGGATTTCAAACACATTTTGGAGAACGGCAAATTGTGAAACAGAAAGTTCAAATCCTGTACTCAACTTTAAATTGAAAGATTCTGTGACCCATGTGGAAAGCACCATTTTGTTCACTTTTGATAGGTTGGAGAGTATTGTAGTATGCTCTTCGAAAAGTTCAAACTGATCAAAATAATACTTATCAGCAAATAGAAAGCTTAGTTTAGTACTCAATATCGACTTTGCCTCTAGCAGGGAGTTGTGGTCTTTGTCAGTGTTGACCTTAAGATTCCTAAGCATCATAATTTGTTGGTTGCGGAGGCCTGTAGAGTATTGCACAGGGAGATTGGCCAGAATTTTGATTTTGATGTTCACTGAAGGCTGCTGTTTAGAGATAAACAGTGTGCCTTGTGAAATTAAGCGTCTGAAAAAGCTGCCAGCGCTGAACCAATCGCGATCCTGTAATTCAGAAACCATGTCATAGAGATTCTTCATGTCATAGCCGTCAGCACAGATTATTGAGTCCAAAAAATTCAAAAACCCTGCAGAGATGTCCCATTTTAATACGTTGTGCCACTCAGTAAGCATACTGGCGCAGATGTAGACACGATCAACGCCAGCGCGGTTCTTGGAAGTCGCCCACTCAAATGCCACCATAAGCGCATCCTGCTCTGGAATTTTGTTGACATTAATGCTTTGTAATAGTGAAGACCAATTGTAAGGTACATTGGCTTTGTCAAGAGCGTCAATAATGATATATTTGGGGTTTCGGGAAGCTCGAGTGGCTGAGACGTCAGTAACGGTAAGTGATTCGTTGCGCATGCATATCAGCTCCAGTACCTGTTGCACGACTTCATCGTTGATGCCTTTTAGGGCCTCTATTAGCACAGGGCCCAATTTCTTCCAATGCTGGGGAATGACAAACGAGTCGGGTGAAAAAATGAAAAAGTTGAACAACGCCTCTGAAACCTTCTCTTTAAAGGTGACAAAGACCTGATACTTGCTGAGGGTTGGGGATGATAGTTCAGAAAACCGCTCCAGCAGCGCCAATGCAAGATTTTGAGACAAAAGACGTGACTGTACTATCCCATCCCAAAAGAGTCGGATAAAGAGGATAGCAACTGGGAGTTCCTCTATTCTGCATTTTTGAAGGTTGACAATACACCATTTTAGAAATAGCGGCTTATCCAATAAACCTTCTGAAAAAAGATTTGCTGCCAGCCTCGTGATGTACTCCATTTTAACTTTCCATGGCTGGGAGTTTGGAAATGTGGGCTTTGATATAGATGATGCTGAAGATGCACTGCCAAAGGGTTTAGACGCTGGTTTCATAGGCAGTTTCGCTGGAATGGATGAAAGAGGGGAAGATGAGCTGGGAGAGTTGGTGTTGTTCAGAGAAGTTAATGCAGATGCAGATGCTAATGGAGTTGATGGAGATGATTTTGAGGCGACTGTATTGACGTGGGTGCCCGAGCTACCGGTGGAATTATTAGAGGCAGCTGCGGCCACGATATTGGCGGTGGTGCTGGTTGCCGAGCTTTCTTCAGGGCACTCCTTAATTACCTTTTCGATAAACTCGGTTACTTGTTCAGTCCATTCGTAGATCCACTGCACCTCGGTCACAGAGCCGACCTGGGTAGATCCCTTTCTTTTTAGACCGCGCAGCTCGTTGGCGCCAACACACCGAGCAAACCAAACGGCGCGTGCAATGGGAATATTTTTGTTGCAGCATTGCTCTAATAGTGAGCGATTTCGTGTGCCGTGGGGGATAGTACGAGAGAGTCGTCTTAGTGGCACAGAGGGGTCTGCGAGATCTCTAAGCCATGTTTCCTTTTTTTGTTCCGTTAGCGTAACACGCGGCGGCGGTTTGAAGGTTGAGTTGGAAGTAATGCGACTTGATTTTTCTTTAACGTCCATGGCGTTGAGCATAAAGTAGGATAATGCGTAAAGGCTAGATCTTTGTCGAAAGGCTTGCATCATTGGATTTCTCGCAGTGGAGGTTTCGCTGGTGACAGTGGTGAGTGGGTTGTAGCCCTTTTGCAAGTTCTGAGTCGTAAGGACGTCTTCTTCCTTAGTTTTTTTCCAAGGAAAGAAGTCCGGGTAGGCATCTGTGCACGAGGGTTAGTTGAAGTTCAAAGAGAAAGTAGGGCAGATAGGCGAGCGATGATACATACATTCACTTGTAGGATTCTTATCTTCTAATAGTGGAGCAACACCTTCGGGATGAGTAAGCATGTATCTATGAATTGCTAGGTCATCGCGGGCGGAAGAAATAGATCTGCTTTGAAGGGAAGATCCGTTGCGTTGGGAAATGGAGGACATCATATTAAATCGTGACTTGTTAGTATTGTTACTGTGGTGGTGGTTATTGGTGTTAGTGCTATGGTGATTGTCACCGTACTGGCCATGATTACTGGCATTCATTCGCGAGGATGACATGATGGAAAAAGCAAAACTATCAGGAGTGTGCCCATGGATGGTTTAGTAGGATGGGTAGAGTTTGGAGTTGTGATTAAAAGTAGGCGGAGATAGCGAAAAGGAGAGAGATTTGAAGGAATAAAAGAACCAGAAGACGAGCGACGACCAACGTATTTTTTTTTTTGGAAAAAAAAAAGGTTTGAAAATCAAAAGGTAAAATAAGAGGAAAAAAAGACGACAAAATAAAATGTACAAAAACCGAAAAAAAAAACAAACTATAAATGATGAAACAAATTATGGTGACGGTGCTCTAAGAGTTTACGTTGCGGCCCGAAACATCACGGCGTATGGTGCCCCGAAAGTACCGGTTAATAAGAGGTTGTATTTCTTATATAGATTATATGTCACTTTTCATTCTCCTATTTCGTAACAGGTCAAGTTTAAACTGAAATTCAGGTGCCCTGAACAAATGGGTGCGCCTATTTGGTCCAAGAGAAAACTTTTGAAACCATCCGCTCCCAGTATGCTATGCCCTCGTCGTAATTGCTATTTTTTCTGTTAATGTTATTACTGGTGTTGTTAATTTTATGGCTAGTGTTGTTCATATCTTTATTAATGTTGGTGATCATGTCGGGTCGTGTCTCGTAAATGGTGTCAAACTGGTCATAGCCCATCTCGCGTATCGAGGAGCGTGTATAATGGCCGTTGTAATAATGGTGATGAATATGGTGAATCTGTCGCGGCGGTGCCCCAAGGATATTCTGAGGATCTACACGCTGGCTGCCACTGCTGCTGCCGCTTTTTTCATTTTTGTTGTGACTATCAAACCTGCCGGAATCCTCGCTTGAAACTACATTGAACCCATCAAATGAGTCCAGGTAAATGTCTAATGTCGACAATGCTGTGGAATAACGGTTATTGCTTTCCTCGTGGATAGTCAACTCATCCAGGCCATCGTCTTCCTCGCCATAGTACTCAACCTCTTCCTCGCCATAGTCTGAAGAAAACTCGAAGGCCCATTGCCGCAGATAGTCGTCATATTCATTGTCATCTTCGAATTCCTCCATATTACCGCTTGCATTTCCCTCATCATTCTCAGTGATAAGAGGGAATCCCAGAGGATCTAGCTCTAGATGCTTTTCAAGGCTGGCTCTTATCGAGTCTTCGCCCCCATCGCCTTTATAAACGCTCCTGTATGCGCATAGCTCACGTAGTTTGAGTTCTAACTCGACTATTGATTCTGGACTGTCAGTTTCCAGCTCTGGAATCTCTAGCCGCCAAAATCGGCCAGGGTTAGGCTGAGGCACAAGAAATTGGGTCTTGAGAACCCGCCACAGCCGTAACCTCGGCAATATAGGGTGAACGAACTGGCCACACTTTAGATAGGCTGCTGTTTGTCCAAAGATTTTGTATATTGAAAATGGACCCTTTGCAACAACAATCTTCTGGGTCAAGTCATAAGAGGTCATGCTTGGCGGCGAGTCGCTGATATCTTGTGGCTTGTTTCTGCTATTTTTCGCGGGTTTGACGCGCTTTATAGGCAATTGATATAAAATGGCAAGGTCCTTTTCGTACAAAACTTTTATATCTTCCTTTTCTTTCAAAGGACCACGCTTTTGGCTTATCGAGCGGCCATGTTGAGGCTGCTGTTGTCGCATAGACGAAAGGCGAGTACTAGATGCAAACTGCTTCAAACTGCCGGAGCTGCCAGAGGCCGTGACTTTTGTAGATGACGAACTCCATGAAGAGTAACTGCGCAAGTCTCTTGTCATCGGTTTCAAAGAGTTAGATTTCATTTAGGGGCTCATGAGGAGAACGTTTGCTCATTGAAAGGTAATTATGTGGAGGAGGAAGAGAAGGAGTGGGGAGGAGGGGCGTGTTTGAAAGGGAGAGTTTTCACTGGCAAAAAAATTTACAAAATTGTTTGTTTTTCAGTAAACAAACAGGCTTTTTGACTGGCGTTGAGACTTGGAAATGTAAACAAACTGTAAAAAGAAAAACATATATTGGTTCATTTAAGATAGATGGCAGCAAGAACCTCAAACCTGGTAGTTTTTATATGTATATTTGATGCTATGATTCAATCCTTTCGAGTATTTGGTTTGATGTTTAAGATTAGGACCCTTGATTTAGAACCTACGTTGTTCAGAATACTTTTTTTTTTTTGTCAGTAGTTCCCATTCGACTTTCATCTATTAATATAGGATCTCGTACTGACAAGGACCCATGCCTCAAAGAACGCTTCGATGAAATCAAAAAATGGTGAATAGTCAAAGGATATATATATATATATATATATATATATATATATTTACTTATTTACTTAGAGATGTAATGAGATTTTTAAGTTCTCGAAACAATTCTACAGAAGTAATACTATCACTGACAGGTAGTATCGCTATCAGTCTAAAGTAATAAGAAACAATCAAATATTTATTATTGTGGACTGCCTTTCATTATTTTAATTAAATACTCACTAGGGCAATAATATATGATAGACTCAATTAATAAAATGTAAACTGTGGCAGTGTAGCCAATAATGAGTTTGTAGGCCATATATAAACCCTTTCCACGCTTTAGTTAGAATCTGATTGTCTGAGATAAATGGTAAATTCAAATTATTTTATGCCTAGAAAATTTAAAGCAGTGGTAGTTCACTAAGAAAAAACAAAAAAAACACCAACCTTTACTTTCAGAGCCCGAACCAGCAATCGGACGACCCACTTTACTTCGGTATACTGAATAAACAGCGTCGCACGTGGAACGTGACTCTTTTTTTGTTTTCTTTAAGGCCAAGATTCATGATTGAACATTAATTGTTTACAAAATTAGATAGACAGGATAGATAAGTCAGTTGATAGACCCCGCTCAGTTTGTGTAGAGCTCTGACCTGGCAACGCTGATGCCAGAGCCCAACTACACAAAACAAATTTCCTGGAAAGTCATGATAAAACACTTATTTCTCTTTCACAGATTATTACTCGCCAGTTCTAAATATGGAAAGTAGCTGTTGACACGTTGGCTATTTGGGTGAAATATCAGGCCAGCCAAAAGAAGCTGTGGTTAACGACTCTTGACTTTGATGAGTCCACAAGTACACATCAATAATTCCGCTTGATCCCCACATTCTTCATTTTCTGCTCGCAGATGGAATTGTAGGCATGCAGCCTATTGTGTTATCTAGCATAGGTTATCGACTCAATTGCAAGGGCCAACCAAAAATCTAAGGTTTAACGTGTGGACGATAAAATTATGATTGTCCTAACAACCCCTGGTGTTGATGCTTCTTTGGGATGCAAACACCAAGAAAAGATGAAAAAAAGAGAGTTTTTAGTGAAAATAACTTCTTGTATGTTTCCAGTCGTTACTTGTCTAGTTTTGCAACAAAGACATTTCAACCTGATGGTGGATGGAAAATAGTTGAAGAAATAGTGCGTTTAAGCATTTCGGGAGGAAAAAACCCCACTCAGTATCAGGCCTGGATATGTAGTAACCATCAGCCCGCTCCCCGGTATAAAGCAAGTAAAAGTTTAAAATTGTGTAAAGTCTGATATTTTCTTATGGAAATTCCATAACATGCTTGTATTGAATGTGCATCAACCTTTCAACTGGTTATAAAATCGGTGATATCAGCAAAATATCGTGTCCATTGCCGATTGGGAGCAAAGAAATAGCAAATATTGTCATAAGATTACTCTCGTATTTATCACAGATTTTTCGAAGGTTGAAGATGTGACTGACGACTCAATAATGAAGATTATGAATCATTGCATTTTTGTGAGCTTGTAACAAAAGTCCTTTATAAAGGGCAATATAGGCTAATGGCGTGTAGTCTTCGGGCTTGGCGAGGCACTGGAACGTGGAGGTCAGGTCGTCCAGGTAGAATAGAGAGTAGGAGCCGATGGGCAAACCTATCGTTTCGGAAACCTTACGGTTGATAAAAATTGAAGTCATTTCATGAGGAACCTGAAGCTGGAACTGCTTGATGTAGCCGTTAAATTCGATCTGTACTTGTTTCAGTGACATGCTGGGCAATGGTATTGTGAAGATATAATTATAAAGAGTAAATGTAAAAAAACTTGTTGAAAAGCGGTTTTTTAGACTGAAAACATAGAAATTTCAGTGGTAAAATGTATAAATGTATACCCTGGGTTAAGAAAGGCACAAGGAGGAATCAGGTCTCTATTTGTATACTTTGATGAGACTGTTTAGATTCAAATGATTGGGATTATTTTTATTTTTATTTTCTTTCTCATATTTGCGTTTTATGGTATTCGTTTAGCTTGGGCAGAAAAAATCGTAAATGTCGAAGATAAACCGTTTCGATGATCATGTCCATGTAGCACCATCCCACGCCTAATTTAAAGGTTCTTGCTGAGTGTCGTCATATCTAAGAAGAATAAAATGCAGGCCAAAAAGGAAAAAAAAAAAAAAATCTCTAAAGAGGCTTTTCTTGTTTTGGCCTGAAAAAACGATCGTAGCTGCTGACGTCTTTCTATTCTTATTCTGAATCCAACTGATCGTAGGTGGCGGTTGGATTCTACGCTGAAGAATTAAAAAAAAAAAAAAAAATCTACGTAATAACGTCATAATCTCAACGGGCCGTCAGATTTCACATTTTCATATTGTTCATGCCAGTCTCTCTCTTATTTGTTTTTCTTTTACACTGAAAGGCCATGATCGTTGTTCCATCTGTCCATAACTACCCTCTGACTCACTTTATAATTTACTGTCTTGCCGTGCTGCGTGGGTTTTTAACGAAGTTCCCCGTTCACGGCTCTATTTAATACCTGGCAGTGTAGCGAGTCACACTTACCCATATGTAACGCATCGCCAATCACATGTATTCCAGCTCTCCACATTGCATGCTCTAGAACAAGGAAGCCTGCGCAACAACCAACAGTCCAGGACCAAAAATTTACTTACCTAGCACTGATGGTGAAAAAAGCGCACATCAAATGAGCTTTAGGGTTTTTTCGTCTGCTTGAGACTCGAATTACTAGACTGCCTCATCGAGAGGGTCTTGTGATTTGTAGTAGAGCACCAGTCCCAGCCTTCCTAAATTTTCGCGCTTACTGGTACTGGCACTCTACAAATATTCCAAAAATTACAGTATGATCAGTGGGTTTTCTCGGTATCTAGTTACCATATGACATTTGGAATGAAGAAACATTATCGAAAACAATAATTATGAGTACCCAGCTAAAAACTAACCCTCAATTTATGACAAGATAGTGCCTCTCGCTAACCAGCCAATCATTAAGGCTCTCAAATTATTCCAATCATAGACAAAATTGCAAACACTTAATTATAAACAGCAAAAGACTGTCTTGAGGTTGAACTTGAACAACTAAATTTCACATTCAATGTTGCAATTATTTGAATTTTTCATGGCAACTCTATAATTGTTTTTGGTAGTCCCCGAGAACGTTTTCCTCGAACTCCTACAAAAATATTAACGAGAAACTGCAAGATTATAAAATTATTAACTTATGAAAACAAGCCTCGATGAATTGCTAATGATATAGTGATAAAGGGCTCATAGTGAATTAGGACTGTATTTTTGAACTGGTGGCAGTCACTTGCAATCTGCGAAGTGGAGCATCCATACTTCTCGTGTTAACTTTGAGACAGCTTATCATGAACACTGAAAAGTACGAAAATTAAACATAAAAAAAAAAACGCTTATCCCTCTCAAAAAAAAAGTTTTGTTCTAGGTATTTTTACTGTCATCTGCAGGATGTATATGAATGTTGGCTATGAGAAAGAAAGGTGGATTCTGGCAACGGCCATGTTTGCACAAAGCGGCAATGAAACGTAACTTGATTGTGTACATGTATAGCTTAAGAGTAGAAAAATAAGTAAAATATATTAGAGTAAGTAAAGCATCCCATTAATATTATATTTATATCTACCAAGTTCAGTAACGTATCTCAGGATTTCTGTGTTATTTTCTTGTTTATTAAACCAAAATACGTGGTTTGGGTTTTTTTAGGATTTCCATCAAGAGCTTGAAAACAGGATTTACAAGCATTTACTAACGACCTATCAACAAAGTTATAAAATCTTATTTTCTTCTTTTTTTTTTTTTTTTTTGCTTATCTTAAAAACTAAAGTTTTGAAAGAGAGATTTAAGTTCTTTACTTCAGATATCCGGGTACCTTCAAAGATGCAAAAATTTAAATTTCTATTTGGTATTAATTATTATAGCTATAAATCGACGAGTAATCCATTCAAACCCAGCTATTTTTTGAATGATTACCATTATAATCTGCGTCTCAAAAATTCAAAGATTTAAGTTTTTGCATAATGTATAGATTGCCATAAATAAATACCATTAGTAATGTAAAATCTAGGCTAAATATATATATATATATATATATATATAATGTTGTCTGTCACAAAGGAAATTGCAGTAGTTTTCACCTTAAAAGTGTTGCTAAAACCCAGCTTATGCACAATATCTTACAAATTTTTTGAACAGTTATTACACCAGATCTAAACAGCGAGAGATTTGATAATGAAGAAAAAAACACGGCTTGCTGAAACTTTTACAAAAGGGCCAACAAAAAAAAAAGGTTTTGTTGGCTTACCAACTCAATATTTGATGCCAGCTATTTACTCTTTGGAAATGCCTATTGAAAAAAAAAAAAAAAAAAACTAAAGGTAGCACGAACGTGATGTCACCCTAGCTGGATCATGACTTAAAAAGTTTGAGCCAACTAGTTCAAATTACATTGGTCTTCTCCCAAGATTATTACTTATAGAAGATCTTGGCTTTTGAGCGCAATGTTGAGCCAATTCAGTAGCTTCATAGATAGATAGATAGATAGATAGATAATCAGTTTATTGTCCTTACATCATATAGTTACAAACAAATTATAAAACAAAATGACATACAATAGTAGCTTCATATAAAAAATAATTATGTTGCTTCTTTTTATTGAAAAAACTTCACATTGTAGAAGAGAATATTTACGTTTGCGTTCACTGTTTGCTTAATGGCGTTTACATTTTTTCATATCTTTATAATTGCCAGCATAGATTGGATATCTACTCGAGCAATGTCATCAATCTTTATAGCATGTATTTCATTCAATATTTTCTTTTTCTGATCTCATTTTTAATAATTTTGGGTAAACCCATTTGTAAAGTAATGATTTAACAAATATATCTAGCCTAAATTGATTGATAGAAGTACCAAATAATATTTTGACAAAATTTTTAGCTAGCTATTTGTGCTGTTTTTACATGAAAAAAAGTCCATTAATTTTAAAATGGCCTGAAATTTTTTGGTTTATAATTTTAATACTAGTATTAATTTTTTTGACTTTTAAAAGTTTTATTTAGCATAGAGGTGATGATAATTCACTTTGAGAGCTCACAGTTGAGTATTGTTTATAAATAATTATAAGCATCAAAGAAACAGTTAACATCCTCGAGAACTAAGTGATGAGCACACGACAAAAATACAAAAAAAAAAAAAAATTGGCCACATTACTTTTTTATTTAAATAAAATTGTATGATGATAATCATTTCAACCCATTAACAATTTTTTTGAAAGGCGCGTCTTGTCATGCTTTAAGCAAATTATTTTTTCTGCTTACGGAATATAGTGTTTTCAGAAAACGGTTTTGCGTGAGAACCTTAACTGGGCAAAATCATTGTGACCGTGATAAATCATTAATAATTTAATATATTCTGAAGAAATATAACTTACACATACAAGGCTCAATAATACGAGTTTCATCTTAAATTGTTTTTGTAATACTGAGGAAGGTCTTGTTGTGATGGTCAAATAAGTATGTTTTTACTGTTTTACCTGACTGGTTTTTGCTAGTAAGTGCGTTCGATCAATGAAAATTTATAAAATTTTACCGTTGGATAAAAACTGACTATTCTGAACTAAACTGTTCTTTCCTAATCAGTT
>JAKUCA010000379.1:0-15689 GCA_030567025.1 Geotrichum europaeum
ATATTCTCGTACTGTAAAATCATTTTGTATTTCTATTTTTTTTTTAAATAAGAGTAGAGAATTTCGTACCATCAGTGACGCAATTTGAGTGGGTTTTTGGCGCATCACGAATCTTTAAAAACCAAAAACAGTACGGCTCTAAATCTAACAGCCTGGTGTTTGAGAGACGCCGGATAGCAAGTGGGCAACCATATCTAACTCCAGCATACTTCTTTTATAAGTCCCAACGTAAAGGAAGAAAAATATTGTGCCATAGGCACGGTGATAGTTTTTGGTATATATTACTGGCTTTTCATTGTTGGAGAAATCATCAGGCTTGGTAATCAATTTCATTTTTTTTTTTACGTATCAACGCAAGTTCCCGGTTACGGCACTCTCCGACTTTTTTTTTTTATTATTCATGACTCATTAAGTAGTTGATTCTATTCACCCTGTTGCTTTGCAAGCCTCTAGCAAATTATCTTTTCTAGGCATTGGTTCCGGGGGTCTGCGAGGATGACTGGCGAGAGGGCAAGCCTAGAGCCATGCGTCTACTATCATTTAAACAGGACCCTGCGAAATCATGGGATCGGCGCCCAAAAAAAAAAAAAAGGCTTACGACAGCTGCCACGATTATCAAAAGTACCCAAAAGGATCACAAGTTTTAGATCGTGAGTCACAAACCTAGAAAAAAAGCTTGAGAGATTATTGAAGAAGGTGTACTTTTCTATTCAAAAAGCAAAAAAAAGATATGTCTTTGTAACATCCATGACTGACATCAAAAAAAAAAGGCCTTACTCAATTTGACACTTGTACCTTGAGACATAAAATACGCTTTCTGCAACAAATTGCCCTACGTGACCCCACGGATTTGAAATTCCCTGACACGGCTGAATTTTGGCTAGGAGGGGGGAGGAGACCGCTGCTGTTGCAAAAATCTTGGCATTGGAATTTCAAACGACTGATCGGGGTCCACGTTTCCTCCGATACCCGCGGAGTAGGTCCGAACCAATAATGGCCAGCTGCCTGATAGGATTCAAATTCTAGCATTGCGGTTTTTTTTTTTTTTTTTTTTTTTTTTTTTTTTTTAATCTTAAAAATTTGAAAAAAAAAAAAAAGGGGTTTTTTGTTCAAAAACCCCTTTAGAAAAAAAAAAAAAAAAAAAATTACCAATACTTTGAACATAAACGGCAGCGCTTTACGGCTTGTTTTCGTGGTCGGCCCGAACTTTAAGGTACCTTAGTACCAGCCTTCAAAAGCCATACCAAACCGAAAAAATGGGAAAAAAATTTTTTTTTTTTTTTGTAATTACCATTATTGACTGTATTGGTCATTGATAATTTTTTCATTATTAATTTTTTTTGTTATTTTCCGAATTGCTTTTGTTTATTTTTATTTATTTATTACTCAGATTTTTTTTACTTCTGCTTCCTACTGTTATTATCAATTTCACCGGTTGTGAGATTTCTTTTGTTGCAACACGATCTTATATTTAAGAAACCCCGTTTCTGCTAAAAATTCTATTTTGTTTTTTTACAAACAGGTTTAAACTTAGTATTTGCCATTGACTATAGGCAAGACACAATCGGCATCTTTTAACAAAATCTTGTCACAATTTTTACGCAATCGTGTTTACCTCAGTTACGCCTTCGTGGCACTCTCTACATTGCATTCATTAACCCAGCATGACACCGTCTCAGAATATGTCCGAGTCCTCGACCGAGAACCTTGATAAAACAGTAATTTCCTCGACCGTAGAGGAAGGGAGACTCCCCGTCGAGCTTGAGGACAAAAAAACAATCGACCTGGAGGAAAATATCCAGCAACTTCTCGACGACAGTGACACTACCGATTGTTTTCTTGTAGCCCTCGACCCAGAGTCGCCGCAATTTCCTAAAAATTGGCCGTTTGCCCTCAAAATCAAATTAACAATGGTTTACGGAATTACAACCATGTGTGCGCAGTTTAACTCATCCATTATGGCCCCAGTGTGGCCACAACTCAGTGAACAGTTTGGAGTATCACATACTGTGGCCATTCTACCTACGTCACTTTACATTTTAGGCATTGCTTTTGGTCCCCTTATCTTTGGACCCATGTCCGAAGTTTATGGCCGCAAGATTGGCATTCTTACTCCCTTTTTCTTTTCCATTGTCTTCACTATTGCAACCGGCGCAAGCACCAAGATTGAAGCTATTGTTATTAACCGGTTTTTTGCGGGACTCTTTGCTGCCGCGCCTATTGTGTCCTCTGGTGGCGTGCTTGCCGACATTTGGGAACCAGCAGTGCGCGGAAATTCACTTGTACTTTACGCATCCTTTGTAGTGTTTGGCCCTTCTATGGGCGCTGTAATCGGCTCCGTTATTGCGGTCAAGGCTAAATGGCAGTGGACCTGCTGGATCTCAGCCATTTTTAGCGGTGTTGTGCTCATCCTTGATCTCCTGACCATCAAGGAAAGCTACGTGCCGGTACTAAACTGCAAACTTGCGCGGCGTGTACGCGCTAGCAAAAATAACTGGCTTTATCATGCCAAACATGAGGAATGGGAATTAACTCTTAAAGAGTTTCTTTCTGTGCATCTGCTCCGACCCTTTGCCATGTTTGGCACGCCTATTGTATTTTTTATTGCCATGTACGCGAGCTTTGTCTTTGGCGTGTTTTACCTGTTTCTGACCTCGGCGGCGCAGACGTTCCGGACAGTGCGCGGCTGGGGCGAAATCACTAGCAGTTTGGCATACATGGCCATGTTCCTAGGCACCGCCGTTGGTGGTTGCTTCAACATTATGGGTGGCATTCGTTACAAGCGCATTGTAAACAAAGTCGGTAAGGGACATGCTATTCCTGAGGAGCGCCTTTACCCAATGATGATGGTAGGATGGTTGATGCCAACGGGAATTTTTCTTTTTGCTTGGACACAACGCACCTCGCAGCCCTGGATTGCTCCCTTCATTGGCTTGGCCCTTTTTGGTTGTGGCTTTTTTGTCACCTTTCAAGGCTGCTTAAACTATCTTGTTGATACCTTTTCACGCTTTTCGGCCAGCGCCATCTCGGCCAATACGTTTTCACGGTCCATCTTTGCAGGGTTCTTCCCCTTATTTGGCTACCATCTTTTTCAAAATCTGGGCAGTGGTTGGGGTGGATCTCTCCTGGCATTTGTGTCGTTAGCAATGCTGCCTATTCCCTTTGTGTTTTACAAGTTTGGTGAGCGCATCCGCGCAAAGAACCCTTATAGCCATTTGGTGCAATAATCATAGCGAATGCGTTCTAATGTACCAATTAAAAAAAAAAAAAGAAGTAACATTCTTATCTAGCATTGTTAATTTTGTAATTTTCAGAGTAGAAAACTTGTTAATATATCTATTTCCTAATAATTAATTACTCGACCTTTTTCATATCAGTGGATGCAATTGAGTGAAGGGATTGAGCCCAAAATGACAAAAATAATCTCATAGAAAGCCATCAAGGGTGCTTAATCTTTTGATTCTTATCAATACCAAAGAGGGTCTTGATTTAGAGGATCAAGCACTCAGATTCTTGATTACACATTCATTGCTTATGATTTGCTTGTTAAGGGGTTTGTGCCAGTAAACCTCCAGTTCGAATCTTTGCTAAATCTTGGCCAGCTTAAAGTTCTTGTTATAATATCAGAATTGGGGTAAAAATAAAATACTATCGTAAATTAGACTTTTTTTTTGTCTAACTCCATACAACTGTCTAGAAAGCTTATCCATTTTCCATCATGATCCTGAATATGATTCTCAATAAGTTGTAATTTTTTTTTCTATCCAAAAAACACAATGTAATTGGCTTGAAAAAAAAAAAAAATCCAAATAGTAAAACTTAGAGCTAAACTGAGCTTGTTCAGAACCAGCTCCAGCACATAAGCTGTATAGAGAAAATTACAATACAGTGGATCTATTTAGATATTCTTGTCGGTTAGAACTTGGATGGTAATTTGTATCTTGTTTCAGTATTTTCATTGCATATTATTTTAAAAGAGTAAACCAGAAAATATAAGAGGTCTTTTTGTTAAAAAAAAAGTATAGTAATTAAACTCAAGTTACAAAAAAAAGTCAGAAATTTAGCGAAGTATAAAAATAGGTTTAAAAGTCCGTTCAGTTTGAACGTATTTAAGATTTAATTTTTTCAAGAGATGATGATGTAAGATGCAGCTTCTGAAAGTCATATTGAAATATATTCAACCGAAATCGAACTTAGGTAGTCGCAACAATAATAACAATAGCAGCAACAATGAATGCAGTTTTGATTCGACTCAAAAGTTGCTCTTGATTCATCTACCAAATGAGATTTTATCAAAAATTATTTTGGAACTGTTGAACTAATGAAAACTGCGCACTATACATATTTGAGGGCGCTACTAGATGAGACAAAAAAAAAACCCCAGAACTAGCAACTGATCGCATGATACCTCTCAGTCAAGTAAATGAGTTTTTTTATACACTTGTGTAGACCGTAACGTTGAAGTATTCATAATCAAAACCTTTGCTGTAATAAAGGATTTGTCTGGGGATAATGCTTTCGAGAACAAGGTCATTTGTGTTTGCTGGAAATATACTACATTCTCGAGGCATTGAACCAGTGAATGAACTTTATATAAAGAGAGCTAGTTGCCAGAGGCACCTAAAAAAATTGTGCACCCATTTGTCTTTGAAATATTCGCCATTTCTGATATCGTCAGTCGGAATAGGATTGGATAGAATATGCACAATTCCAAAATTGCAATTTTTAACTACACTATCGCTACCGACGTATTTGTTTTTTTAATAAATCCGCGTTAAAATATAAAAAAGCTTGAAGAGCAGTTTCCAGAATATTGGATGAAATCCCATAAAAAACTTAATCATTTGAGCTTCGAGCTTTCATCGTTTGCTGAGGCTGAGATGCAAAAATAGATAACTGACAAAACCGCTATTGAAGAAAAAATAATTACATACTATGAAACACTAATATGCAAAGCAATTGCAAACATGATCTCGCTGCTAGATCATCCGGTACACTGTAAGGTTTTTCATTTTCTTGATAGTGCTAAATCTTTACCAGGTTTCTTTACTAATTGAAGAAAATATATTGGTTTCCAATGACTTGGCCACGCTACTAATAGAAAGCAATCCCGCCTTGCGTATGGTTAGCTTTGCTGATGGACTTGTTTTAAATGTGGACTTGTCTGGTAATCTTGAATTTTTGAACACTGATAGTGATGTATTTCTCACGGAATTAAATATTTTTTCAAGCCAAAAGTTTATTACTTTGGTTGAATTAAATTTCTTTCTCAAATTGACCAAAAATTTATTGTCAAACCATTTTTACATTTTCCCGACACTTCAAACGCTTGTAGTTTCGGACAAATTGGACATTAAAATGGGACTTAAAGTATATTTTAGAGTCTAACCCAACTGTGACCGCATTATCCATATATTACTAAGAATACTACAAAAGTCTCGAGCCCTTGTATCAAAGTTTGTCTCATGTCAAGCTTCCAAATATATTATATGAAGATTGATATCAAAGCTGTCACACACTAAAATTTAATCTAGAATCATTACTTGATGTGATACTAAGGAATGCCAGCTCTCTTGAGATAATCATGATTCCCCAGTATAATGAGACTGCACCTCTATCATTTAGCAAGTTTGCAAACAAGTTAGCCTGTGAATATGAACAAAATAGATATTTATACATTTACAATAGCACCAAAGATATCAAAAAATCAAACAAACAAAATGTCGTGTCTATCTTTTTTAACAACTACAAATTTAACAGGTCTAAATTATCGCGATACAATCCTGCTGTCAAGAAGTTATATCGAATAGACGGCATCTTGTGGAATAATAAAGTGGATTTAAGAAGATGTCGATTAGAGCTGGATGTCCGTGAAATCCCAAAATTGATAAAGAAGCTTAATGAAAGTGGATGGCGTTTTAGTTTTTTTTTTCAATTTGTGATGGTGTTAAAATTTTAAAAATTAGTAGATTGAGAAAGTTCACTGAGTCTTGTCAAGTAATTAATCAAAAAAAAAATAATTGTTGGAGTTTTCAAGTAGTTAAAAATATAAATCTTTGTAGTTGATAAACAGACTTTGATAAGTTAACAGACAAGGTCGATTAATGAAGGAGCTTGATTTGGCTTTTCTCAACCGATTGAGTTCGGACCACCATGGCCCTTCATCAAGGCTTATATTTTTCATTATCCATGTTTCTCCCATATTTTCTGTTTACAAAATAAACCAAACTTTGAAAGCAAAATAGTTTACAATGTAATTATCACTTTGAAGGTTTCAGTATATAATGAGCGTAACAGTTTCAAATAATCAGATAAAAAACAAGCAACAAACGACATTAAATTTAACTGAGCTAGCAATTACACAAACTTGATCTTTTTAATGTAAAATTATTAATATTAAATGTATCAATAAAGTTTTTACGCATTAATTTTTAATTTTTATATTTTATAAATTGAACTCAGCATATTTTTATTTTTTTTATTTTTTACCATGTCTTCCAAAACTTGCTTCCTGTTAACATTAGTACTGCGATGGTAGTCAAACTAACAGTGTGAAGTTCAATCAATCCCAAGCTTTGTTTAAAAAGTAAAACATTTAGAATAACTTAATGATTAGTACCAAGACTGACTGGCTTTTTAAAACAAATAGAAAAACCTAAATAAAATTCGAGTTATCGTTGAGCGGAGCTTCGGAATCACCCACCGCCGGCATTATGCAACTATCATCAATTATAACTCTTATTGCTTTGCATGATATCACCTTCAAGTCAAATCCAAAAAAGTTGGTGTGCTTAGTTTATTTTTGTTTTCAGATTTTGAGGTCTAGTCTTAGACTCCATAACTAAGCGTTCGGGATAAACATTAATCTTGATAACAAAAATTGTTTTTAACGTGAAAAACATTACAAACCTAATAAAATGAAGACCAGCTAAAAGCGAGGATTGTCACAGGTAATTTGCGAAGACAGAAACAAGTTAGCTAAAACTCTGAAAGCGCTTTTTAGTTGGGCATCTGTAGGATTGTCAAAAGACCTGGTTGCGCCAGTTACCAACCCTTGGTTCTCTTTTGGATGAGTGTTATTCGTGTTACTGGGTTTCGTGAATTTTTTTTTAAAGCAGAACGTTCCATAATGATTAATAAAAAAACAAATAAAATAAAAAACTATTGGTAAATAAACAGAATTTAAATAAATAAATAAATAAATATGAAAAGAGAGAATTTATAGATATTTGACCTTTGACGTCTATGCCACAGCTGTGTAAGTCTTTGAAGAGAATCCATAAAACTTTGAAAATTGGTGATTACAGCAATGTTATAAAAATACTGTGTGACAATGTCGTACTCTTCATCTGCAGGTTTTTAATACAGCAAGTGTTCCTATTTATGTGGGAGTGGCGAAAAGATTAAAAATAGAACTTTCTTCATTATCTTGCCTTTTTTTTATGTTTTATGTTTCAAAGTCTAATTGTAAAAAAAAATAATACTGACTCTTTTATCCTGTTCGTTGAAAGACAATTAAATTCTGCACAATAAATAATTATTTGTGTTAATGAAAACTTGAATTACAATACACATGAAATGTCTAAACAAATATGACTTATGACAGTGAGTGGGTTGTGTAGTACGATTGAATCTGAAGACAAACAAAGCTTGTTGTACGCACTAATTTTGAATACAAAAGCATTCTCATTCATGTTAAAAAATGTTGTGAGAATGTCATAAAAATTAATAAGTCTGATGTTTTGTTGGTATATAACGACCATTAGCAATTTAAAATGAACAAAATTAAACTAATATTTCCAGATAATAATTATAAAACAAAAAAAAAAACACTTCATCTTTAAAAGGAAATTATTATATAAATAAAATCGAGCCAGTGATAAAGTGTTGAATGTTATATGCGCTTCAGATTTTCCCTAGTTTTCTTGAAACCAGTTCACCGGGCTTTTTCTACGAGGGGACCTCGCGGCTATATAAGAGTTCCGGGCTTCCCAAACTTTTGCGCCTACCGGTCCAGGCGCGCTTTAAATAACATCATACCCCAGTAGGCCTAGTGTTTTCTCAGGATAAAATTAGGACATCTAAATAAACAAAATTTACTGCTACATACTACTACTTTTTATGGAAAACTCATTATTAATTTGATCGGATAGTTGTCATGTCAACCATGTTACCATCTAGCGCTCAGAGAAATTTGAATGGCTCGAGAAAGTTAAAGCAGTAGAAATACCCATGTCACACTTTAACTGCAGTGCCATAATGTAGGCCAAAAAATGACCTACAGAAATGCCATTTGCGTCATAGAGAGCTCTTGCTATTATTAAAAGTATCAGAAATGCTGGCATTTAAATATTTGAGAGACCATTAAAAAAATAAGAAAGGGCAGCAGTTTATTGGCGCATTTTCTGTTTTTTATTGCACGGGTTTTTTTTTCGACTAAATACATTACAAAACTTTAATGATTTGACCGTGCTTACTATCATTGAAACCCCAATACTGTCACAAATTGAAAATACGACAATGCTACTTGCTATTCATCAACCATAGTATTCCACAAACATCCATTTCTAATCGACACCTTCTTGCATCTACTTTATTGCCCCATAAGACACCATCTATCCTATACGATTTTTTGATAGCAGGATTGTACGGAGACAATTTAGACCTGTCAATCTTGTAATTGTTAAAAAGAAATCGACGCCAAATTTTGCTTTTTCAGCTTTTTTTCATTCCTTGTGCAATTTTAGATATATAAGTATCTGAAGTGCTGGGTATTTTGTTTGTGTTGACAGGATAGCTTGGTTGCAAAGTTGCAAAATGATAGAGGCTTAGTTTTATTGGACTGGTGAATCATGATTATTTCGAGAGATCTGGTATTTCTTAATATTACACCAAGTAATGATTCAAGATTGAATTTGATTGTGTGATGATCTTGAATTCAATTTTGATAAGTTCAGAAGCTTCACATGAGACAAACTTTGATATAAAGACTCAAGGCTTTTGTAGAAACCTTGATAATATATAGACTCAGCAGTTACAGTTGGGTTAGACTTCAAAATGCAACGTATAAGTCTAATATTAATATCCAATTTTCTTGAAATGGTGAAGGTTTGAAGTGTCGGGAAATGTAAAATAGATTTTTTAATAAACTTTTGGTAGATTTGAGATTGAAAGTCCAGAGCCAATTCAATCAGTCTGGTAAACCTCTGACTTAAAGGAGCATTTAATTCCAAAAAAAAATATGGCTTTGAGTGTTCAAAAGTTCAAGGTTATCAGGAAAGCTCAGATTAACAACATGGTCATTTTTGTGGTAAACTGCACGCAAGGCTGTTTTGTTTTCTATTAGCAACGAGACTAGCTTTTTGGTAACAACTTCATTTTTATCGCATACTAGAGAAATCTGCTTAAGATTTAACGCTGCTAAAATTTTTGTACATTCGTTGCTAATGATGGCACTTGATTAGAAACGTACGTTCAAGACCCGAATATGGCTAACGATATTTGCTTTTTCAAAACTCCATAATGCAATTTCAAGGTCCCTGTTGGTAGGAAGAAAATGACTAATGGTACAGTCAACTGGATGATCTAGCAACGAAATCATTTTTGCAATGGCTTGGCAAATTAGTACCTCATAATAAGCAATGATTCTTTCTTCAATCGCGGCTTTGTTACTAATTTGGTTTTTTTATCTCAGCCTCAACAAATGGTGGAAGCTCGATCCTTAGATCTTTGGATTTTTCATGGGATCTCATCCAATAATTTAGAAACTGCTCTTTAAGCCTTTTATATTTTGATGCTGAATTCATGATAAAATAAGTCGAGAGCGATAGGGTGGTTAAAATTTTTAACATAGGAACTCCGAATGTTCTATGCAGTCCTGTTCCGACCGATGAAACCAAAAATGGCGTATTCTCCATGGATAACTTGTGAACAAATTTTAGCTCTTTCTGACGAATAGGTCCCTTTATATAAAACTGATTCCCCGGTTCAATGCCTCGGGATTGTAGCATGTTTTGGGTAAACGCAAACGGCTTCATTCCTGAAAAAACCATCCCCCAGACGTATCCTTCCACTTTGTACGAATTTTGATTCCAACACCATTTATTCAGAAGTTCCAAGATAACTTTTGAAAGAATTTCATTTGGTAGATGAATCAAAAAATAACTTCTGAGACGAGTTATAACTGCATTTATTGTTGCTGCTGTTGTCGTTATTATTGCAGTTACCTGTGTTTCTTGCCGTTTGAATACATATGACTTTTAGAAACTGCATCTTGTCACTCAAATATATGCTGCGTAAATTGTAAGTGGAGTAAGTTTAATTAGATAATATTTTATAACATTGCTGTAATCATCAATCGTTAGAGGTGGGTTTGGTGCTACTCTCAGAAGATAAAACTAACTTATATACTTATGCAGCTAAAAAAACCAAAATTGAGATAGCCGACGCAACCATTAGGCCATATTCCCTTTCTCTAACTGGGTATCAGGAAGGTTATCAAATTTTGATGGTGCCGAGTTTTTCCAATAAACTCAATTCGAATGCCAAGTGAAATAGTCAAAGCCTAATGTTAATCAGGGGTTTATCCTATTGGGAAGACAAGTGGACAAAAATAAAAAACCTTAGCAGGTTGGGCTGTTAAAGGTAACCATCAATGTCAGGCTTTGAATACACAGAGGCATTGTTATTTATTTATTGTATTAGCTTTATTTTCATTGAAGGTGCAGTTGGCTCAAAGCAGCCGCTCAAAAAACAAAAAGGATTGTTGGCATTTTTCAGTCATGCATGTGCCTTGAAATCCCTCCACTACCAAAGTTCTCATGACAACCTCGAAAGATTCTTTAAACTAAAAAAGCCTTTAAGGGGGAACGTGTATTTTAGCACAGCTGTTTTTTTTTTTTTTTTTTTTTGGTTTGCATTGTTTTGTAAAGCAGGCTTAAAAAGGCGCAGGTACTGATAATTGTAGGCGTGCCAAATAAAAAAAAACGTAGGCCTTGTAACAGCTACAGTAGCTACGAGGGAATTAACATCAATAGCGGTTTAGCTTTTTGGGTACTGTAGCTCTTCCCCGGTGTTCAAGAAGAGTCTCGAGAAGCCCTGAATCCATGGAGACTATTGTAGTAAAATCAACCAAAAAAAAAACATTTTTTGCAGATGCCGAGAGAGCATCAAATGTTTTATTTACAAAAATTTTCTCTTGAAATGTCTCTTCCAAGGGGGGAGGGAATTTACTGTTTTTATGACTATTTTCTCCCATTCTGGTGATGCAGGAGGTGCTGGTTTGATCATTTTGTCTTCATCTCAGTTTATTCTAGAAGAGATGGCAATAGTCCCCGACCCCATCTGCCGTCCTCCAGCAGGGAAACAAACAAACAAAACAAAAACCCCCCAAAAAAGGCATCAACAGGACTTTTTTTTTTTTTTTTTTTTTTTACCAGGATCATCGAAAAGGGACCTGATCTACTCCTAGAGTAGCCCATCGCAGCCATCCAACTTTTCTTTTACCCTCATGTCGTGTCGGCATTATCTGTTCGGCGCTTCTCTTCACATGACAATCGGCCAAAGCTAAATTGTTTATTTTTTATTTTATTTTTGGGCTCTTGATTAACGAGATTTTATAAAAAAAAATTCCAATAGTTTCATGGATCGAGGACATGGATCGAGGCCTGCTCTGTACCAATAGAGAATAATGGGCAAGCCTAGAGGTTTGCAGCAGCGCATGATAATGATGATATCCCCATGATGGCAGAGTTTTAACCCCTTTTTTTTTTGTCGTACTAAAGGGAGATTGGGTTATCATCACTATAGACAATTGGGTAGACCTTAATACGAAAAGCAGGTACCTCACACGATTGTTATACCCATAGTAACTTTTGCAAAGCTGCCAGCATAATTAAAAACTTGAAAATTAATGCTGGTTGTGGTCTTGAGCCTATCACAACACAAGGGCAGATTACACTTACCTTCCTCCCCCTTTCTTTTCGGCTACGGCATTTCGGCGCGTGCAGCTACCCATGAAATTAGTCTCTTCAAAAAGTGTCTAGGCACCAAGAGTGGCGATACAAAAGGTAAAATATACATTCCTGAGATCCCCTCAAGGCTAGAATCTCGTTGCAGTGTTGTTTTTGCTGTGGTTGGAGAAAAAAAGGGGATATGCTTATAGTGAAACAAACGGCAGTGACTTTTGTTTTATTTTTGTTAGGATGGCAGATGCCAACGAAGTTAACGCTTAAAAGGGTTTTTTATTTATTTATTTTATTTCCTTATTACGGGGTTCTATTTTTGGTTCCGGGAACTTGCTATGACCATTAAATCGGAACACCGGGCGGAACAGCAAATAGAATGTACACGTTTTGTTTTTATTTTTATTTTATTTATTTTTAAATCCCCGTGTTTATGCCAGGGTGTCCGATATTGGGGGAAGGTCAGGAGCTCAAACCAGATTTGTTTGAAATATACGGTCCTCTTTCCAATCAAGTAGGATGATCCGTTCGATGCATTTGCCAGAAGGAATTCCAGTCGGAGCTGTTGTTTGATTTACTTGATCCTGTTGATACTTTTTACGGATGTTTTAATAGGACCTCCTCCAACCAGATGCTTAAGTAGGAGACCTTTGTTTGCGATATCTGATTTACTTGACAGTTGTCCTAAAAAAAATAATAAAATAAAAATAAAGTAATAATAATTTCCCAATTTTATTGAGAAATTTTTCATTTACATTTCACTTTATTTTATTTATCTCATTCATTTTTATTTTATTTTATTTCATTTATTTTCTATATTCCTTCTTCATTCTTCTCTCTCCACATTCACGTTCGTTTGTTTTTACTGGCCTCCTCCTACAAATATTGCACCTCTCGCTCGCTTTTCACCTTCCCCTTATGGTCGCTCGCCAACCTGCCTGCATATAAAAACCGACAAAAAAAAAAAAAAATAACACTATTCGCCGATAGATAGTTGTATATATATACATATATTTACAATGGTCTCAGTCCTGCTTCGTCAGGCCAAGTTCCTGAACTTCCACAAGCTCACCCAGCTCTCCACCATCCTCTTCTCGCTCATCTTCGTCTTTAACTACTACAAGTACTCATGGACACAGACACGCCCGTTCCACAAGGAACACGACAACTGCCAGACGCTGCTGCAGCGCGGTCAGTGGTCCGCCAACTACACCGCATCAACACCGCAGATCTGGCAGCCCCAGGATTGCGTGATGCACAACTACACCCTGGAAGATGTTAAAAAATGCTCGCCGGGCCCGAGCCGAGTCATCTTCTGGGGCGACTCGACCGCCCGCCAGCTTTTCTGGAAGATGCTCCAGATCATGGATCCGCCCACCGTTCCCGACGGTAACCAGCACGGCAACATGCGCTTCACTCGCCACGGCGTTGCCGTCACCATGTTTTTTGACCCTTACCTCAACAAGACTGACGGCGGACTCGATAGAATCATTGATCTAGCCCAGAACGAAACCGAGGCAGGCCATAACACCATTTTGTACATCACCACGGGGCTCTGGCACTCGCTTTTCAACCCGCGCGACGATGTTGTCGATTCGTACAAGCGCACTGTTGACAACGTGACGGCGATTCTGCGCAACCAGATCATTGGTGCCTTTGGCGCTGTCTACTTCAATCCCACCCAGATTCCGCAATACCAGCTTTTGGACGGAAGTCGAAAAGGCAAGATCGATGCCAAATACCTCGATCCCATGCGTGACTACGCCGACTCGGTCTTTAACTATGATCGCGAAAACGCCCGGAACGGCGGCGAGCCCGGCGCGTTCGAGGGTGTCATCTTCACCCATGATGGTCGCCCGGCTGCCTACTACACCCCCGTGTTTGACCAGTTTGGCCCCGGCCATCTCTCGCTCTACGACGGTATTGGCCTGCACTACCGTGACGCTGCGGTTGAGGTGCAGGTCCAGATGCTGCTCAACCACGTGTGTAACCGCCGGATCTTCCCGCCCAACCATTCTCCCTACTATCAAAACTATGACCGCTACTTTAATACCTCGCAAAATGCCACGGTTTCTAGCTTTAATGTGCCAGCAACCCGTCTGCACTCGCCAACGTGCTGTATACAGTACGCCAAGCCATCCATTAATGTAAACACCTTTTTGCCGCTGCTGGTGGCTCCGGCGATCGTGAGTATTGTGGTGCTTATTGATGCCAAGACGTCGGTACTCAAGGCGGTTGCTAACGTGGTGCTCACCTCGGTCGTCGCTGGTATCTACTCATTCCTGTGCGACCGCACCCACATGATCAACAAGGCCACTATGTACCCACAGTGGGCACAGTTTGCGGCGCTGACGCAGATTTGGGTTGTTGTGACGGTGCTCTTTGTTGGCCGTGCGCGCAACCCTTACCAACAGCAGGGCGCTGGGGCAGCCACCACGTTGACGAACTTTTTCTCGTCGGCGGAGCTGCTCACTGAGTTTAAGGGCGTGCTAATTTCGGTGTGGCTCATCATCACGATCTCGGGCATGAAGACAACGTCGACGGGCGCGCATCTCGCCGAGATCTTGCAAGTGGCCCTGCTGTTTGTCGCCGTTTACCATGCGACCCTTGCCGGCGCGTTATCTACAAAAAGGACGCTGGTGCATCTTGCCCGTGCCCTTCTGCCCACGGCACTACTGGCGCTGCAGCTTGATATGGAGTTTAGTTTTTACCAAATGGCGGCCAAAATGGTCTTTTGGACTACATTTGTGGCGTTAGTGAACGTACGTCGCGTGGGACTTATCCCCTCACTTGGTAAGGTCTCGGCGCTTGCGGCGCTCTATTATGTTGGCGCGCGCATTTTTTTGAGCGGCTCTTACCGCGTCCTTTACGTTATTACTTTTGACTACGCCATTGGTGTGCTGGCCGTTTTGGCCGGCACGGTGGTTTCACATCAAAAGCAAAAAGCGATCCGTGTTGCCACGGCCAAGGTTGGTAACTCTACCATTGGTGGCTCGGGTCAGGGCGCACTTGTCAAGTTTTTGGTCAACTCTATGCTTTTCAAGCTGGTGGTGGTGGCCATAAGTTTTGTTTTTATCTACACAGTGTCAATACCTTTACTTAACCACGAACATGACATTGTTGGCACACATCATACCAAGTGGCCGGCGCTGTCGCTGATTGCCGTGTACGTTGTTCTGCGGCTTTTTGTGAGTGGTACCAGCGGCCGCCGCGGCGGTGCCGGCCAGTACCTCTACTCACGCAGCATGGCCGCTATTGGCAGGCTCTGGCTCGAGCTCACCGTTTATAGCAACCACATCCTTACGGCGGGTGACGGCACGCTGCGGCTGCTATTCATGACCACGGGCAATACGTATATTGACACATTTGCCACGGCGCAAACCCGGGGGTTACTTGATCTTGTCCTTGTCATTGCTGCCTTTTGGGGTATAGTGTGGAATGCGCACTGTGCGTGGCGTGAGTTGCTACGGTGCGTGAAAGAGAATCCCTTGTTGTCGCCGGTCCGCCCTGCCACCAATAAATACGAGCTGACCACGGCCAGCGGCAGTAGCAGCAGCCATGGCTCTGACGAAGATGACGATTATAATGAAAAATAGATAGACCTCCTACATAGGCCATAATTACAACAATTATTGGTACCCGAACTTGCAGCAAAAAAAAAAAAAATAAATAAAAAAATAATAATAATAATAATAATAATAATAATAATAATAATAATAATAATAA
>JAKUCA010000380.1:0-15718 GCA_030567025.1 Geotrichum europaeum
ACTACTACTACTACTACTACTACTACTACTACTACTACTACTACTACTACTACTAAACTGTACCGTTATGACCAATAAAGACATTATTAATTTCAAAACATTTGGTAAGATTTAAAATCTTGAACGTTTAATAAAAAGTCCCTGCACAGGTTATCAAATAATTTTCTTGTAGTGTCGTCATTTTGATTTGGGCTCGACAACATCAATTGATAAAAATCAATAATCTTTCAATAATGTTACTCGTTTTCGGTAACCTTTTTGAGGTACTATAATTGTATCAACTTCCTGTTTTAATTATCATATTATAACATAGTCCGTGATGATTTTGTCTAAGATTGACTAATTAAAGTATTTCAAAGATTTTTTCACTTACGCTATAAAGCAAAAAAATAAAAATAAAAAGATCGATACTATTTAGACCACATGAAATAAGTAAATGACTTTTAAACAATATTTGTGCAAAGAATACTATCACAAAAAGTTACAGTGCTTTGACCACCATTGCAATTACGGCGTACTTGACAAGCGTTAAAATATTTAAGGCCTCTATAATCCTTTTATTTTTCTTTTTTTTTTTTTTTTTTTGGATTATATCCGGGGCCAGTTCAAATGTAATCTCTGGCCTGGACAAACTTATAGCTAAAACTATCTCTATCCTTGGTCAAATATATACTAAAATTAATGGTCGTTTTGATAGCGAGCCAAGTCAATCCAAAAAAAAAAAAAAAAAACAATAAAAAACAACTTGGCAGTAAATAATTCTACACCCAGAAACAAAAAAATCCACTGGCAACGATCCAAAAAAAAAAATATATATATATAACTGTAATTACAATCTTTATTATATGCATACATAATTGGACAAGTTAAATATACACGCTGATTAGTCCCATTCAAAATCTGTATTTAAAAAACAAAATGTTGAAATTTAACTTGATTGTTGGTTATACGGCTTTAGAAGCGGACGTTTACTCTCTACTCTTATATATCATACATACTCATTTTAAAGCCACAATAAAGATTTTTCTTTTTGTCATACGATAGAGAAATATCAAAAAAAAAAAAAAAAGCAATGTTGTTTTTTTCTCCTGAAATTGCTCTTTTTTAAGTGAAAAAATTAACCAATTGTAGTTTTTTTTTGGGGGTAGTCGTTTACGGATTTAGAATTTCATGTGGGGGAATATATTTATTAATCTAGATTTTTCACAACGTTTTTTTTTTTTTTTTTGGGGGGGGGGAGTGGAAGGGTTCAATTCCTAGAATGTGTAATAATTAAGTCTTAATGGATTGCTGAGAATATTCTGTGTTTTTTTTTTCCGGCCGGGTTTATCGTAAGTTCAAGGTTGGTTTTTTTTTTTCTACACCAAAGATCGACAGGCCCATAATTGGTGTGTGTGTGGGTAGAGAAGGCAATCCTAATTTTTTATTTTCTTTTCACCCTTGGTATATACAGTCACGTGCCAAAAATTAACATAATTCCGTGACGCGCGACCCAATATTATACCTCTTTTTATAATCATCTTGCACACCTTTACAGCTTATTAGTTTTAATAAAACTGGTAGACAGAAATTACAACTATTTTAGCATGGATTCATAGTTGGTTGATATTTTTCAGGTCAGAACAAGGCTGATATTCAAAGCGCAATGAATTTTGCCTTATACAACAATTAAAACCACCATTGAAACATATCAGATTTCTACTACCGGGGCCAGCTCTTTTTCGCTCCGGACAGCCAAAGATCCTTTCTGCTGCTGATAAACAATATATTCATTTTTAAATTAAATGAGATTCTTTTATAAAAACAGAAGATATCTGCAAATTACTTGATAAGTCTGTTTCTGCACGTACTCGCGTATGCTGAAAAAGTCTGGGTATGGCTATTGGAAAGAAAAATCAATGGGTATGGCGGCTCAATTGCCATCACGAAAAATGAGAAAAAAAAAAGTTTATTGTCCCTTATGCAAAAGGTAAAGGAATATCATGATTTAGGCGTGCAATCCGGAGCGGTGGCCATAAAAAAATCTACGGAATAAGTAGGGATTATAAGGAATCTGCCCATGGGGAAGTATTCTTCACACTCCTATTTGAAAATTATTAGAGGTTATCTACTTGCTATATAAAAAACCTGGTATGGAATTTATGCAACATAATGCTGCTATTTATACAGCCAATATTATTAAAAAATTGGTTTGATGAGAATGGTATTCCTTTTGTTGACTGGCCCCCCATCCTCACCCGATTTGAACCCTATTGGTTTGAGCTAAGCACAAAGAGCGTATTTATATGCTTTATCCAAATCTCAAAATCATTTGATGGAACTTTCAAATCCAATTGCAAAAAAGCACTTTTACAAGGCAATTGAGGATGCATGGGAGAGTTTAGGAGACGATTATTTTGACTCCTGGATAATATCTATGGAAAGCCGTGTGAAATCAGTTTTAGAGACAAGCAAAGTAGTATACACGCTAGTAATGTGAAATAAAATATATCCTATTATTCAAATGCTATTAGATTGTCATATAGTTAAATGTCTTGTAAAAATAATAATATCTGATTATTTTGCCTGAGATTATGGTATTCCGAATGTAAAATATGTTTGGTGGTTGCGAGAAATTATGTAGACTTTTGTCCAAGAACTGTATATACCCACCCCAAGTATAATGGCGCTCGCCTTGTTCAGGGACCTGCCAAAAGGGTTCTCGGTGTCTCGGCTGGTTTAAGCCGCATTAGCAGAATGCCAATCAAGCAATATATACTGAAAGAGCTGTCTAAATTTTAGTAACGCACAAAAGAAAACAACCAAAAAAAAAAAAAAAAAAAAAAAAAAAAAAAAACGAAAAAAAAAAAAAAAAAAAAAAAAAAAAAAAAAAAAAGAAAAAATGGAAAAGGAATATAATATTTATATCAGCATAGCTAATTTTAACCTGAAAAAAACAAGCCAGGACAATTGAGACAATTACGAGGCGGAAGATTGAGAATGTTAAGACCAAAGATTAGCACGGCACAAAATCCAGGCAGTGAGAGGGAATGGTAAAAAAAAAATAAAAAAGACTTTTTGACAAAGCTCTGTCGTAAGGATTACATCGCGTATGAGAAGTTTGAACAAGTCTTTGATGCCATAAACATGATGGATTTTTTTATATATATAATCATGATAATTGTTTTTTGTATAAAGATGATGTTTTTTTTGTTTTTGAAAAAACCCCCGTGATATATATGTATATATATATATTTTTTTGTCAATATATGGTAACAATTTGGAATCTCCATATCAACCGTGGCCCCCCCCCCTCCTCAAAAAAAAAAGGTCACAACAGTTTACATATTTCTTTTATTTTTGTATTCTTGGGATTTTATTTGACATTGTTATTTTTATTACTTATTTTAATTTAATTGTTTGAGCAATAAACCAAGTTTTTTTTGCGATTAACGTTAATATTTGTAAAACAATTTGATTTAAAGAGAAAAAGTTTATAAGAAAGTCCAGTTGAAATCCGTAGAAAATTTGGCCTTAATATTTTCTTAACCTTACTACAGTTTTTGTTTATTGAAATAATTAAAATAGGGAATGGAAAATGTTTTTTTTTTTTTTTTTACTATTTTATTTATTAAATGAGTTTCAAAACTGGGGCCAATATATTCATTCCATGTATAGATTTTTGTGCTGCCGGATGATAATGCAACAACTTTTTTTTTTTTATGTACCTGATTACTATGGCTAAATCACTGCATTGAATTGGGCATTTTCTTCAATATTTGTCAGTAAATTGACTATCACTTTTTCTTTTTCTTTTTATTTATTTATTTTTATTTCATCTGCTCATGTTATATATATATCTGATTGTCAAGAAACTTAGAAAACCATAAATATTGGTCGAAAAATCTATAACCAAGCGTTAAACTACTGGAACCTTTTTGCAAGGTATGCTGGGGTTTTTTTTAATAATACCTAGGACTTAATGCGATGGTCAAGTATACTTAAATTCCTCATAGCACCCTGTTTGTTTGTGGTTATGTCTTGATTAGAGTTGATTTACTGCTTGAAAATTATCAGTCTCAATCAAGTGTTATGAACCCTCAGACTTTCCTTCTTGGCATGGAATTATTCTTGGTGTATTTTGAAACCATCCAAATGTTAAAATTGTTAAGAGTCGCTGAGAATACCACATTGTCAATATAGTTGATATAAGTGATTGAGACTTACACTTTTTTCATTTAATACTTTTTTGTTTAAAAGTTTTTTTTTTTAATAAATCTTTTAAATATTAGAATTATAAACATGTTTTTTTTATCCATCTGTATCAAAAGGTTCCTGATGGAGCTTGTTAGAGACCCTTTCTTACAGTTGACAACATTAATAGCAATAGCTAACCACTGTGCTAATGAAGAAGGGGGAAGTTATTAAGCTGTTACCATCCGGTTGCAGTTCTCTATGCTCTGCCAAGTGATGAGCAGCACCAATAAAACTTACCTTCACTTATGCAAGGGGTTTAAAGAAAATGTAGTGGGTTATTTGGTGATCGAGTGGTTAGCATTTTAATCCATTTTTTTTGTAGGATTAATATCGGTGATATTTCAACAAAAACTTTTGAAAACATTCATGAAAAAGCTAAAGTATATTGTATCATGCAAAAAAGCTATATATATTTGTAAGGCTAACTATTAAAAAGGCCAGTGACAAAACCGCAGAAATATAAATACTCTAAAGACTTCATAATTTGTTGTAGCATTTAACTTGAAGTGATATACTTTTTTTTTTGTTTTGATTAAACCATATTTACTACTAGTCACCACGATGGCCAATACATTACCCTTCTCTAATATTTCAACTCTTTTTGGAATGAGTTTTTATTCTTTCATTTTAATCTTTGATCTAGAAGTTTTCAAATGGTTTCGGCGTGTTCTAGCGGTTCCAGTAAAAGGTTGGAAGAATTGTTTTTACTTCCAGAAGCACCGATCTCTGTTCAAACCTTTCTCTATTCTCTCAAATCGGGTGGGTGCACAGTGCTAGCCATAATCAATTGTCTTTTAAGGCAAGTGTGTATATTTGCCACAGTTGGGAATACCGATTGAACGTTGGACATACCAATTTTCAATGCGTTCATTTCCCAGTATCAAAGCAGATATTATGATGTATCTTTCAGCAAAGGGTTTCAAAGCTAGATGTCCACCGCCGGTTTTTTTTTTTTTTTTTGACGTTATTCTGTTTACGGTTAGAATCAGATCAACTCTACTCCCAAACTGGTACTTTCTGAACATGTTTTCTGATTCAAAGATACCACGCCAGCTGAGCCAAAAAAAAAAAAAGAGCCTAGAAATTCAAACTCTCGAGGATTTTTGACGTAACCTAATTCTTCAATATGGATGTGACACATTCGGCTTATCACAGAGTAAAGTATTCCGAAACGTCGAAAGTTGTCATTGTTCTCAGTGTTGGATCTGGCCATCTACGTGGTACGTAACTGGTTCTGTAGTCAAATCTACCAATTGTATTTTTCCCGGAAAGTTTGGATATCTACCACAATAAAAAAAAAAAATTGGTTCATTTTCTAAGTTACCTAACAGATATTTAACAACAATAAGCCATGCAAAGAAGACCTTGTTTTCTTGGTCTAGGTTGCTCATAAAACTAAGTAACGTTTTCATTGTGTATCAAGGTTCCAGTGTATTATGACCCCGCCGAGTTTTTTTCCTAAATAAATCCTTTTACCACAGGAAACCTAAGATACATGTAATGTGTTACCAAGAGCTCGCTGAAACTTTAACAAGCTGGTTTGTTAAGAACGAACAAACGGGAAATAAATACCGAGGAAGAGAGAAAATTGATTACCACGCCTGTGCTCTTAGTGCCAAACAACAACAACAACAACAACTTTCTAGGTAACCAACTAGCATTACTTGAGCTCTTCCAAAATTTCCGTGATTTGCTTCCCATTGAGCTCTCGGGTCATCTACCTATCAATACTGGCCCGCCGTACCGAAAAAAGGCCGTAATGCTGCTAACCATGCATTGAAGATTCTGTGTTGGTTGGTTACTTTAAACTTCAGAAAGTGTGTGAGTCTTCCATTCTTAACAGAAGAAAAAAGTTTTCGTCAAAATATCTTACTTGACTTGGGGAGAACATGTCAAGTGTTGCGAGCCGCGCATAATTGAATGTCGACAGCATGAACCTGTGGCAGATGCACGTTCACATGAAAGAGCAAAACCAAATGTAGCAGGTTGTGTCTGAAGACGTACAGTTCATTATATCGTCAAAAAAAAAAGACGATACCAAGGTATGGCTCTTAGCTTATGAATTGTACTAATAGGTCGTTAAACTTGGCATAAAAGGTTAGTCAAGATATGAACTACAAAACAGAACTATAAGCGAACGCTGCCAGATCCTTCTTTAGGAAACATCAAATCGATCAAAAATTGAAATTAACGATGAGAACATGGCTGCCAACAGAAAATTTTTAGAAGGCAAAAAAAAAAAAGACAGCTTTCAAACCATGTTGATTTCCATGAGGTGTATAGTCGAACTTCTGCGCCAGGACTTAATCAAATACCCTGCTTGTTCTTTTATGGGCAGACTCTAAGCGTATACATTTAAAAAAAAATTTTTTTTAAGCATTGGCAGCTACGGTAAGAAAAACAGTAGGATGTCGTATTTTGCTTATTTTATATTTTCAAATCATCTTCAAGAAACTCTAGGTTGCATTGAAGGCGGCTTTTACGACTTGTCAGTTGGTTTTATGTTAATATTATTCCATTTATTGATTTTTTATCTCAAAAAAAAAAAACTTTTTTTACTAGTGGTTACAGATTCACCGTAGTCATCACCTTTCCAACCAGCAATACTGGCTGTTAATAAATGGCCAGTTCATATGATTTTTTTTCTATATAATGAACCTAGCATGATTTCATACCCTGAGATTATTCTTCTAATTTTCAAATAAGCTATGATAAGACCACAAAAAAAATTATACAAATTTAGATACTTCTGTGCTTTTATAGAACATTCCTTTGGGGAAAAATCATGTGAAAGTTTTGATGCCACTACTGCAAAGTCTTGATATGATAATCAAAAAGGCAGAATTTAATACACTTCCAGAAGAGTTTTGCAGGGTGGGTTAGTTTTGTGTCCCGGACGCCGATCCGGCGCTTTACGGAAGTTCAAGTATGCTCTCTCTAGCATGCCTGTTAAAACTTAGCTGCAAAGAAATACGGGTGGCGCAACAAAACGACTCCGTATTATGCTTGTTGCACTGACGAGCTTCAAGCAATGCCGGAAATTGCCACTAACAAAAGCTTTATCAAGCTTGAAAAATTGGTGAAATGTGCCGCATCCTAACAGCAGTTGTACTGTTTCCTCAGAAAAAATGTAACGGAAGACAATAATACTGACAAGAGATAACGCGCAAAATCTGGAGGCTGATATTGTAACTTAGCGTCACTCACTTTCTTCAGTTACGGATCTTTGCTAGTTGGCCATAATAATGAGCACGATGGGTTTCCTATTTTTTTTTTTTTTTTTTTTTTTTTTTTTTTTTTAATACTGGAAGCTTTTTTTTTTTTTTTTTTTTTTTCTGTAACTTATATAATATATTAGCCAAAAAAAAAAAGGATAACATAGAACATATACTTTAAAGCCAAGTTGGCAAGGACACCGGCAAGGTACTAGATGTTGAGTACACGCTTTAACTCGCGTACACGTAACTCTGTGAGTTTGATGGCCTCACGCAAGTCCTGCTCGTAGTATTTAGCTTTATCAAAACCCGGCGCGCGTAGCTGGCTACGCGCCGCAGCACCACGTTTGCCAATGGCACTGGCTTCTCTGAACCCAATGCCGCTGCTACGATCCTCAAGCCAGTGCCAAATATTGTACTCCTCCTCAAGTCGCAGCAGCTCGAGCTTATCGCGAGAAATCTTGTGCAGTCCCAAGTGAAACATGTCACCATTGGCATAGTTATCAGCGCCAGATCCACCGAAAAGTCGCGAGATGAACAAGTACAGGAAAAATACAATAAGAAGAACCCCCCATAATGGCACCGAGACCATGGGAATGGGCTCTATCTGAAGCAGATCCACAATTTGAGTAAGCCACCCCTTAGATGCAGCCTCGCCTGCTCTAGAGCTCGCTTTGGCCGATTTCAGGGAAGTGGCCTTCTTTTTCTTGCCAGCCTTGCCCTTCTTGCCTTTACTAACTTTCGCTTTACTGACAGTACCACCAGCACCGCCCTTCTTGATAGACTTTTCAATCTCCTCAATAAGATGTTTTGCCATAACCGTCTGGCCATCGTGTGTTCCCTTCTCGATAGGGCCCTTAAACCATGACTTGCCGGTCCAGTCGATTAAGTACGATAGCATCAGTTTCGTTGCATTACCGTCAGTCCAAGATATTGTGTATCGCGTTTTGGTTGTGAACGCACCACCACTGGGGACATCTGGCGTAGAAGTTGTTGTAATCACTGTGACGTGCCCGTCAAGATCCCAATGCTCAATTGTGTCCGTGCACATACATTTGGTCTGTTTAGGTCCAACAGGCCCATTTAAAGGCTTGATATACTCGTAAACACGTTTACTGCCCTCCGCTAGTCCACTGTCAAACGCGCCAAAATTCTTAAGATCAAAATTTCTTTCTGTATCCGTAATAAACTTGGTGATCCATTTGACATTGTCTCCAAAGAGTAGGTTTGCAACGACACCAAGTGGCGCATGAATAGTCTCATTAATGAGAAGCTTTTCACCTGCAGCTTCGTAGTCGAATTCAGGGTCGGTAGGCCCGTGGGTCTCGGCGCCAAGATTGGGGGCTGGCCATTTGGAGTCACCACCAGCGTCACCACCAGCAACACATCCGTTAGCGTCGCCACCGGGTGCTCCCGATCCGTCGCCAGTTTTTCTTTCGTCGAAGGTTGCCGAGGCAGGCTTTGCTCTGCGGGCACTTTCTCCAAACTCTTGGTCGCTTGAAATATCATCGTCATCATCCTCTGATTCTTCGTCATAGTCATCTTCGTCAGAATCGCTGTACTCCTCAAACCCGGAGTTGCTCTCGCGATCGGAATTATCATTCTCACTGTCGCTCTCATTATTATCTTCATCCTCATTGTCGTCTTCCGAATCTGCTACCGAAAGTCCGTCGCTTTTGCTCTGCTTGATCAGGTCGATGCGCGAGTTAGTCTGGCGCCAAATGCTCATCAGAAACTCAAACACAGTGTCCCGTGAGATGAAGCTCGCAAAAGTATGCTTTGCATGTAGCGAGTGCACAACAATACCATTCGGAAACAAGCCGGCAGTGGCACGCTTTTCAAGCCCGACGATCTCGTCGAACGAAATAACCAGATTCGTGACCCACCCGAGAATGTTTGAATTGAAGCAGATGTTGCGCTCAGACACATACATGCGACCCTGTACTAGAATTTCCTTGCTCAGGGCACAGCTGAAATCATCTAGTAAAAAGTCATTTGGCGGCAGTGAACGAAACAGCTTATGAAAATCCTGGTTGCGCTTTTTGTTAGCATAAGCAAAGCCCGCCAAATGCTTGTTATTGTCATGATCGGCACGCGGGCGTGGCCGGTCAGATAAATCGGAGTCGTCATTATTATTTTCGCTTAAAGGCGGCTGTGAATCAGCTCCATGAGTGGAAAGCACCGCTGTACTATCGCCATTGCTATTATTACTAGTATTGTTCGCACTAAGATCAAGGTCTTCAGAGAAACTGCCGCGATGCCGCCGCGAAAGAGAGTTGACGGAGAGCGAACGCAACGGGCGTGCGCTATTATCCAAGATAAATGAGGTGCGAGGTCTTTCCGTTGAACGACGTCCAATCAATGATCGCCGCGACTTTCTTTCTGATTCTCTTCCATTCGGTATCGTTGAGCTGAAAGCCGAAGATGACAAAAAGCCTACTGGAGCCGTTGCAACTGAAGATAAAGGTGGAGGCCCCGTAACGTTCAAGTCTGGAACCCTTTGGGAATCATTTCGCTCTAGCGACGGAGCAAATTGGCCTGAGGCACCTCCCGTCATTGTCGCATTGGTTGAAAAACTACTAAAGTTGTTACTGGGATCAAGCACGGGCGACGACGGATTGGAGTCCTCGGGCACAAGGCCGAGACTTTCTAGAGAGAGTTCACCCTTTCCAATAGTCGCAACGGCTGACCGTATCGGCGCAATCTTGACATCGGCCGCCTTTGTCGCATTGCCGGTTCCCTCCTTGTCAAAATTGGAGTTACTACTGTTGCCATTGTCGTTGTGGGAATCGTTGTGGATGAAATGTAGAGGGTCATTAAAGGGTTGAGCAGCGTCATTGATGAAGCCAAAGAAAGAGCCATCACTGGCCGACCGCTTGTGGTCCTGATGGCCGGCGCCGCCATTGTATCCATTGGTAGAATTTCCACGAAGCACTGACGTCACGTTCTGCGCTGCAGAGAGTACCGACGAAAGAAAATTGCCTGCGGAAGATTCGCCTTCATTATCCTGACGATGCTTGTCAATTTTCAGTGAATGAGTGCTGCTCCTTCTGTGATTACTGATTAGCATGAAAATAAAAATGATTGCGGTAAAGAAAAAAAAATAAAAAAAATAAAATGATACTTACTCGTCTTCAGGACTTTCACGAACAAGCGTGTCGATAGAATGAGTCGGGTGAGGCAGATGCCGGAAGCTGCTTCGGGGGGAGTTGTGTTGGGGGACGCCAACAGTTTTGTAGGGAGATAGTTTCTGCTGGGAAGCTGCGTGGCCGTCGTCATCGCCATAAACCATTCGTGCAGTAGGCGGGTACGACTGGCGTCTGTTATCGGAGGTCATGATGCATGGAGTCAGTCGGGGTTGCTATGAAGACTAGTGTAGATGTAATCAGGAAACAAAGGTTGCGAGGGAAAAAAAAAAAAAAAAATAGAAAAATTAAAAGATTGATGAGAAAACTGAATATCTCATAAAAGATGTTTGAGATATTATTATCTTCATTCAATATCCCATACTGAATATATGATTTTTTTTTTTGATTTCTGTATCCTCTCTTAGGAAATAATAAATAAAATAAAACTCATCTCTACGGGCCTGCCTCCTTCCAGCCACTCTCTACGATCGTCATGGTCCAGCCAATCGCATTATCTTCACTCATAATAGTTGGGGTTTGCTTTTAGTATCAGATACACATACATAGAGCAACAATGCGCCTATCGGTCCTCAGCCCACTGGTTCTCGCGTCTGATCTGGTCCTCCTCTTCCGGCGTAAAGTCATTTTGAATGTTAAAAGTGCGTCTAATCTCCTCGGGGGTCTTGCCCTTGATCATGTTGGCCACAGTCTTGCAGCCAATGTCTAGCAAGGGTCTGATGTCCAGGTAGTTGGCAGCGAGAATGATCTCAAAGAGCATCTCCTGGTCGACAGAAAGAAACCGCTGGTCCCAGTCAGAAATATCGGTGGTGCGCTTGATGCGGTCAGATTCATCTTCAGAGGCGGGTGCCAGCTCGTCCTTGTGGTATTCGCAGTACTCCAAAATCTTCTTGAGAACGTTGGAAGTGGCATTGGGAAGGGGGATTTCGACGTCATCGTCACCGCCAATGTCTGTAAAAAAAGTTAGTAAAAAAAAAAAAAAAAAAGACTAGGGATTGAAATAGTACTAATTGATACATACCTTCCATCATGTTTTTGATCAAAACGCTCTTAGAGGCGACCTTGGCATCTGGAGGAGGTGTTAGTAAAGAATAAACGTAATACATGACAGATAGCAAAGCAAATACATACCGACTTGGAAGGAATGGCCGTCAGAAGAAACAAGAGAAACCATTATTGATGATAAATTTGAACGAAAATTACTGTTTGCGAAGCAAATGCTGCTGTAAAAAACGGAAAAGTTGATGGTTGAAAGTGAAAGGAAGAAGAAGAAAAAGGAAGAAACCTCCTCCCCAAATTTAGAAAAATGTAGACTTGACCGGAGGTTTTTATAACGCCAGAAAAGCCAGGGAAAAACATGAAAATAAAAATAAAAAAAGGTCAGTATATGAATTAGCATGAATACTGATAAGTTATACTCTACACATGTTTTACTTTTGCGTCACCCCCAATTTGAAATCCTTCTTTTCATCATCGTTGCGGTTTTACACCTTATACATATATACTAATTAATTAAATGGCGATTTAATTTCACCTTTTTTTTATTCTCACCGTTTGTTTGTAAACGCTGGTGGTGGAAATTAAGTTCAAAAGCTGACTAATTTAAAACACCGTTGATTAGTCATAAACCGACAATTAAAGACAGCGTATAGACATGGCTATACAAAAATAATTAAATAAGAACAGTACTTTTAATTGTAATTGTTGGCTTTTAAACTATGAAAAAAAATAATTGGATTCATAGTTATGGCTACAGCGATTATCAAAACCTGCAAACATATCAGTACCTGAAAGATTTGAAGACAGTTAAAAACAAGATCAATTCATAACAGCACTTAAATGACCTACAATATCTGCCCCTGATTCTTCTCAAAATAAATGGCCATCATGTTTATTCCAGTTTAATTAGATGATGAATATTTGCATACAAGTTTTTTTTTTTTTATCTGCTTGGCGATTTCAGGCGACAGTTTTTGTGTTCATGCTTGCTTCTTTGTATCAATATCAATCATGTGTATATTAACAGTATAATGCTCTTACTTCAACAGAATATATACCTTCCGTCCTCATTAGCCTGTAATTTGCTTTTTTTTTTTTTTTTTTTTTTTCAAATTATTCTATTTACTCATCCTTTTCAAGGCTGCGCCAGTCAAAATTTGGGTAAACGATTGGGCTGAACGCGTCCAGCTCTGGTTCCCCCACCATAGCCCTGATATACTCATTGGGCTCCAGCGGTGAGCCCCCCTTGCCAAGCGCCGTCGCCTGCCTTGTAATATTGGCCAGGATACTCGCAAGCTTTACGCGCGGCATGAACAGCATCTCTTCGCCAGATGTGCTGCCGGCACCACCAGCACTACTAGTGACTAGCCCCGCACTAGGGTCTGACTGCGGGTACATGATAGCAATCTTGTTCACAATCACTGTCAGGCCCGTGTGAACCAGTCGTTTAATCACCTCCGCCGCGTTGGGAGACTCGACAAAGTCTGCAGTTTCATCAAGCAAACGGCGCAGCTCACCGCGCAGTGCCTCCTCAACAAATTCATCCTCATAGGCCGCCTGGCTTAAAACGTATGACTCGAGTTCTGCCGGTGGTAACAACGTCGATAAAAAGTTCTGCGGCTTTTGTCCCTCGGGATAGTCAATCAAATACTGCACCTGACCAATCAGTTCTGATAGCTCCGACAGAGATAGGTCCGCACGCGGGTTGATGGTATCAAAAACCTTGACAACGGCCGTATGAACTTGCTCGCTCAGAAAGTTCCAGCCTTTATTGAGGAACCACCAGCTAAACGTCAAGTACATTCTATTAATATGGCTATCTTTTTCTTCTGATTCGTGCTGTTCTGCGCTCGGGCCATTGTCATGTTCGTGGTCGAGGTCAGGCAGCTCTGATGCATCCTGCATTGTGATCTCGCTGATTTGCTGATGGTCTGAAAGCTGGATCACCGACGCTATGTAATTCTTGCGGCCAAGGATGTTCAGCTGCAGGCGCGTAAAAAAGACGAGCAACGCGGACGAGTACACCAGAGTGAAAAGGCGGGTTAAAGACTGAATCTTGAGTTCCTGCCACAACTGGGCTTTAGACACCTTTGGCTTGTAATTAATCTCAATGGTAGAGGCCTCGCCATCCTTAAACGAAATCGCGGAATCAGTGACATTTTGCTGTTGGGTGGGATCGGCTGGCACATCAGACGGCGCGGTCAAGCTAGAAGAAATGTCCGACACGCCCGTGTCTGAAAACGTGGACCGTGCAATCGTCTTTTCCGTACGCTTTGCCTGCAGCTCCTGGGTGATCTTCTCGACTGGATACTTTTCAAGAACGTCAATGAATAAACTCGGCAGCAGCGCCATAATGGTGAAGGTTGCATCCTGTTGGTTCTGCTCAAAGCGCCGACGCAGGTTTTCCTTCGCAGCACGCTCAGTGGCAAGCTTATCCTGTAATTCAAAAAACTTGGACTTGAGGTAGTCGACAGCAAGGTAGCCGGATGCAATGACACCGGCTGTAACAAAAAACTTCCGCTTGTGGCGGTTGAGGAAACCGGTGACTGCGGAGATCATGGAAAGTAGATAACAGTCGAAATAGTGAGAATAGTAGTAACTTTTTGCACTCCAAAAATCTGTGAAGAGACGGGTTGGATACAGTCACAGTCAGTTGCAATCAGTAAGTGTGCTGATTGCGGGTTAAAGATAGAGAATAAGAAAAGAAAAAGAAAGGGAAAGGATTAACGATGGAAAGGTTTGCGTTGACTTTTTTAGAGACGATGAGAGTGGTCGTTTAGCGGCGGTTCGCGAGAAGCTGCTTCCAAAACTAAGGTTAGCTGCAAGTTTACTACAGCTGTCAGTATGTGGTCAGCATGCATGTTTTGTACAGTTATGCTGTATTAGCATTCTTCTGTACCGAGGTAGTCAGTGAGCGTGAAATCGCATCATTCACGTGACCAAAGAGGCGGGGATGTAGTAAAAGTTTATGTTATATACTCTAAGTCGTATATTTCGCACAGGCCCCAAGCCAGAATACCACATAGTCACCGATTGAAGTGAGTTTTTGCCATGATGCGGTATTTGAACGTTGGGATTCCTGCCGCAGAAGACAAAGAATGAAAAGACGGGCATTGGGGACTTTACTAGGAACTGCAAGACTATGGAAATTGAAGCCAGCAAAAATGAATTAGGACTTGATTAAAACTTAAGTTTTTTGATTTATACTTGCTTAAACCTAATAATTATTCAATGAGTTAAAAAAAAAAAAAAAAAAAGCAGCTAACATTGACGTCATAACTTAGCAATTGCTGCGGGCGTGACTTCTCTCGGACCCTTAATAATCAGAAAAAAAAAGCTTGTATGATTCTTTGAGATTAAATGTTTGGTGACCTTAAATCTCTTAAAACGATGCAAACACCAACAGAACCCTTTTCTGCCCGAACTTACAGCAAGGCTTGTGTTGGTTTGGCTTTTTCTTTAGTTTTTGGCCGATCAATTAGTTTTGAAGAAAGAAAGCTTTATCCCGTCAGTTCAAAAATAGCACCCTTCAGGTCTTTTGGTAAGTAGTTGGTAGATTTCTGGCTATGACGGTTTAACCTTGTGGTTAAAGTAACTTGTGTTGATCATGGCTTGGTTGCCAACATAGAAGAGTTTGGAGTTCAGACTGATAATTTAAAATATTTTGCCAAAGCTATTCGCTATTTTGATTTTTTTTTTTTTTTTTTTCTTTTTCTCGCAAAACGGGCGGATTTAATAAACTATCACCATTATAAAAGCGTCAGGCCCAGTGGCAAGGTATTTCAATAAGGAACTACTGACTAGAAATTTTTGAAACAGTATTCAGACCTGTCAATAATTGGATTTTCGTTGAACAAAAATGGCTCTGGACAAAGCCATGCTACCACCCGTTGAATCTTTTTCGCCAATATATTTGCTCAGGGATGTTACAAGAGCTCAAAACAACAGCAAAACAAAACACAGTAAATACTAAACTGTACCGTTATGACCAATAAAGACATTATTACTTTTAAAACATTTGGTAAGATTTAAAATCGGGAACGTTTAATAAAAAGTCCCTGCACAGATTATCAAATAATTTTCTTGTAGTGTCGTCATTTTGATTTGGGCTCGACAACATCA
>JAKUCA010000381.1:0-15655 GCA_030567025.1 Geotrichum europaeum
GTTGTTGTTGTTGTTGTTGTTGTTGTTGTTGTTGTTGTTGTTGCTGCTGCTGTTGCTGGTGTTTACTTTGTTTTTGAGCAAATTCTCGATCGTATACCGAGTTTAGATCAGCCAAGGCCTCAGGTGGTAGGTTGGTCGGGTTAGAGATAGAAGGAGGAATAGAAGAGAAAGGAATAGGTGCAGTTTCGAGAACATGTGGTGTGCGATGTGTGGTATTTTTATGATCAGTGTAAAAAGATGGGATAAAAGTAGATGGATCTGACAAACCAGTACTCGAGCTTTTGTTCTGAGCCTGGGCTTGTAGTTGCTGTTGAAATTGCTGATTTTGCTGATGAAATTGCTGTGTTTGCTGCTGATAGTGAAGTTGGCTCTGTTGATAGGACAGCTGGTCAATCTGCTGCTGTTCCTGTTGACCATCCTTTTCGTTTAAAAGCTGCTTACCCTTAGTTGTAGTCGAAACCACTGCCGCAGTTTTTGCTTTTAAGCTAACAGCGGCCTTCTTTTTCAGTCGTTCACGTTCTTGAAAGTATTCCTCGTCAATACCCCACAGCCAGCCCTTTCCTTCTTTAGAAATTTTTCGAAAGGCCTTATTTGAAGATAAGTTATGTCGAACAGAATTCTGCCAGCCATGCGGACAGTATTTGTAATATGGAAATATGTCTTGAATTGACTTGTAGATCTCCGACAACGAAATACCGCTAGCTTCAGGATGAGCTCTTAAAGCAGTAGCGATAAGATGAGAATAGGAAAATGCAGGCTTTTCTCGATATTCTTCAGGAATCTCCTCAGGGAGGTACTCGCGCCTTGTGGACTGCTTTTTCGTTGGCAGTTTCGGAACTGGCTTAGATTCAGTCTTAATATCTTTTGTTAGTGACGAGCCTTGACTTGACTGTTTATTAGCCTCGGAGCCAAGCTGAGTGGAGTCGCTATCTACCCCTGCTAGCGAAGGTGAGCGCGTTACTGCACTTTGACTTTTACTGGTCAAATCATTGGAGATTGAATGCATGGTATTGATACTCTCTTCTTGCTTTATCGGAATAGATGCTGTAGGCCGACGCGCCTCCTCTGGTTCTTGTGATCCGCGCGAAGAATTCGCCGAAGGCAGAACAAACGAAAAAGAAATCTGACCGATTTGAATTTTAGTCCTAAAAAATTGTTAGTTTCGATACAATTGAAATAGAAGTCATTTTTTTTTAAAAAAAAAACTCACCCGTTTTGTAAAGGGACAGTTGAACCGGTATCAACAAATGCATCATCGACGAAAGCACCATTACGTCCAAGAACCGAGAGCTCAAACCGTTGAGTCCCAAAATTGTAAAAGATTTTAGCATGACGACGTGAAATGGCTTTTACTGGACCAAGATCCACATCGACCATACCTGAACCTTTCTCTGCACTTCTACCCAGACTAACTTGAAGAGTCTGCACATAAAAAGTAAAGGATGGGAAATCCAAACGGGCATAAGCAGAAACTCTGGGAGCCTCGTCAGTCTGAATTTGATGTACTTCAGGCTTTTCTAGGGAGGCATTAATAGCTTGTAATGTTGAGCTCTTATCGGAATGGATTTTTGATAAACTGCTGAGCCGTGATGCTTTTTTATTGTTGCCACTTGGACTGGAAGCCCGCGTTTGACTTTGCTTGAGCGGTGAATTACTAAAATTAGTTGGTGGAAACAATGGATTGCTTGGTTGTAGAGTGGGCGATTGAGGAACAGATGCAGAGTAGGCATGTAATTTTGGCTTTTGAACACTTGTTTCGAGAGCTTCACTTTGCGCTCGTGGAAGCCTAGAAGATATTTCTTTAGCTGAGGCGGATTCGTTGAATCGATCTATGTTAAAGTTGACAAGATCGTTTGGTGGAGATTTGCTGGATTCTTTTAGACCCGAAATATCAGACAAATTGGAAAGATCGGGTATCTGAGCCAGATTTGAAGAAGAAGCATCACCAAACAAGTCACTTTTTTCAGGTGACATTGTTTGCTCTTTCGAAGAACTGGAAATCTTTTCAATCTTTTCTGTAAGATTTCCCAAGTTGTTAAATGAGCCTAAACTATCCTCCAGATTGTCGTATTGGTCTATATTATTCAAATTCGCTAGGTTGCGAAGAGTGAGAGTGTCGAAATTGTCGATACTTTCCAAGGTTTCTAAGTGCTTGAGATGATCCTCAATATTCATGTCTTCCAGATCCACATTTGAGTCATTGAAAATTTTGCTGTCTGTCGATTTCTTATCATTTTTGAACATCAGTGAAATTTCCTTAGGGCCGTTCGGGATGTCTTTTTGGTCTGACGAGCCTGAGATGAACGAGTTTTCCAGTTTGATATCATGGCTTTCGTTCTGTAGTGATTTTGCCGGAACTGTCAGGTCAATATCATGAGACATCTTTGATGCATCGTCAAGCGTGTGACTATCCTCAAGAAAAGAAAAATCATGGTCACCGATTTTGTCATCTTTTCTGTCTAGCGAGTTCAGAGAAAAAAACTTATTGTCAAAATCCTTGTCTCCAGAGTGACTTTCAGTAGTTGTAGTTGAATTGGTGAGACTTTCTTGAGGGAGTTCATTGAGACTTTGCAAACTTTCGGGTACTGGCGACTCCTTTTTGATGATCGGATCTTTGCTGACCTCAGGTAACTGGCTGCCATTCGTGTCGTCATCTTTTTTTGAGTCATTTGGATCCGAGATATTTAACGAATTCATGGAAGACTTCAAACTTGAGTCGTTGGCCTCATTACTCAATGTTGCCTCCGTTTTTATAGAAGTAGATTCACCTGGAGAGACGGTACTCATTGTGTTCAAGGTATCTAGTGAGATCTTGCTGTTATCGAAGACAAAGTCATTAAATCGTAGCGTATATAAAAGTTGGTAATCCGTAGAGAGTATTAATAATAAAACGCGTATCAAAAATAATTGAAATGTCTCGACGGATAATGCAGCAACAGTCTAAAGCGTAATACTTGACTAAACACGAAAGGGTCGGGGGTTGAGACAGAAAACACGTTGTTTATCCACAAAGTTCTGATGGTTACCGATGGGCACCGAAGTTGATAACAACCAGAGCTGTAAAAATAAAAATCTTAGACGCGTAATTAAAATTTACAATTGTGCCAGAGACAAGAAAAAAAGATTAAGTCGTGTAAATAGACGTAAAAACTGGTCTGGCTGGAGGTGTCGTGAATGGCGTTGATAATCTTGTCAATGCTTTGGTGGCTGGAGAATTTCACTTTTTTGGAGAGGTGAAGCCAAAAAATTTAAAAGGAAGAAAACTCCCAAACAAAATTTTAGTTTAGCAAAAGTTACTAAAACCTATCAAAGGTTAGTAAATATTATTGCAATTTATCACTTCAGCATAAACGTCAAAAGTCATTTGGGTTTATACAAACAACAAGTTAACCAAATGCAAGGTTAGAAATTAATTATGTTAACCATATTATTAGGTGGCGATAGACATTAGAGCGCGCCCAACTGCGAACTCGAATATGATGAGTACAAACCGAGTACAAGGCGTAGAGGAGAAGGTATTGGAGCCCTGGCACCACCACTGCCCGCAAGGTTTGCTGGTGACTCCATAGAAATCTCAGATTGCCATAATCATCAAACTATCGTAATCGCAATTGACCAAGTATATAAAACCGATAAATTCCTGTAATCTTTTCATGCTTCTCTTTCTTTTCTTTCTAATTTTTCTTTTCTCCCTCTCCGAAACCAATCTCTCTCTTTATTTATTTAGTTCCAAACTGCGCAGATACACTCGATCAACTCTACTTTATCCACTCTCAAGTTACTCTAGAACCATGTCCTCTTACATTGTAAGTGTTACTGTCTGGTATCTACACGGAGCAAGTTCTCTAACTTACTGCTATGCTTACAGGTCAGATTTAAAGAAGGCACAACCGACGATGCCTTTCAAAAGTGAGTATTACCTACGTGGAGATACACTGGGCTCACATGGCTAACCAATTGTTGCAGAGCTAAGGACGAAATTACTTCCTCTGGTGGCTCTATCAACCATGAATACACTCTTTTCAAGGGTTTTGTTGCCACTCTGCCTGAGGTCAGCGCTACTAACCTGAAGAATCATCCTGATATCGATGGAATTGAGAAGGACTCTGTGGTTACTACTCAGTAATTGTCGATTAGGAAATTTATGTATTAACGCGAATGTAATTTAAAATTATAAGTTTCAAGCGCTACTGCCTTTGCTAGCTGGCCTTTGGATATTCCCGTATGGTTTACACACATTATGCAACTTACACGAAATTTCATTAGATTAATTTGGTCTCTTGTCAAATTACGTGATAGATTAGGCCTAAACTGCATATGATGCGTAAATACGTAGGGTTGTTCCAAAAGAAGGAAAACAACAACAAACAACACAATGTACTTTGTTGTTTTTGTTTTTGTTATGTCGCAGCTGTACTTGATGCAGCCCTAACCCGTGTTTTAAAGTATAAGCAAATTTACGGTCTCCTTTTTTTATTTTTTTTTTTTATTTGAATTTTTTCCCTTTTTTTCTCTCCTCTCTTTTTCTTCCTTAGTATTCCTTCTTTTGTTAACGGCCTCCTCACCAGCGCATCGTCAATCTGTCAGTATCGACACACACCTCCTCGCCGTCCTGCGTTTTTGTGATATCTGACACACAGATTGTATATACGGTTCATTTCTGCGACCCCCACCGACTCACTCAGCCTCATCCCACAACAGGCCTAATTCTTTCCAACCCCTGTGTTTTTTTTTTTATTTAATTTTTTTTTGAATTTCCTAAAGGCCGCCATTTGCAAGTGCAGGTTCAGCCATTTTCCTTTTCATGTCTCGCATTTAAAAACAATATTTTTAAACAAAACGGAATCCTAAAAAAAGATCTATTATTGTTTTTGACATCTATCAAAAATTTAATTTTTTTTTTTCCTCCATATATCTTTAATTTTTGTTCGATACTTACAACTTCAATCTATATCATAATTCATAATGTCACATCATCCTGCCGATGCTCAGCGAACCCGCCTGCCGACCTTGTTTGAGGTGCTCAATCTGCGAACGCAAGCCCCCGTTGACCTGTGGTGCTTTTACGTGTTTATGCGCGAAGAATACCGCGGCATCGAGTATCTCGACTTTTGGCTGGCAGTTGTCAAGCACCTTTCACTTTGCAGAAACTATGTCAGAGGTCTACGGCAAAGCATCATAGCATCCGAACGCGACATGAGCTCTAGCAGAACCTCCTCGGTTCTTCTCGACAATCTCATTCAGGATGGCACCTTAGATGACACCGACTCACATAGACTTTCGGCGTTTCTGAGGGGCGAAGACGCCGAAGGCCACCCCGGCAGCATATACCGGCTCTCTGCGCTGATAAACTCGCTCAACACAACGGACCAAGCACTAGCCGCCGAGCTTGAACAGTTGAAAAGTAAACAAACCCAAAACTATCAAAACAATCTACCATCACCATCAGAAGAATATTCATTACCAGCGCCCAACAACAGCAATGCCGGTGCCGCCTGGGCCCAGGAGAAGCGTAAGGGCACAGGCTCGCCCATTCGCGTCGTGATGCCGCAATCGCCCGACCACCAGCTCAACTCTCTTTTCAATGAAAAGATTGAGTACCTCGAAAACTCTTCCAGGAACAAGACTCCTTCTAATCCTATCCCCAAGCCCGGCACCACCTCAACATTATACGATCAGGGAGTTTCGGCTAAAGCGACTGCACCGAACCGGATTTCCAAGGTTTCGCGCGTAAGCAACGTTCACAATCTACCAGCTGAAGCTACCACCACAAGCTTTGTGAGTCGGAACGACATCAAGCAGTCGACACACTTTATTCTCGTGACTTACTTTATTCCCGGCGCTGAGCGTGAGATTGTTCTTCCCCAACGGATAATGCGTTCTGTTCGTCATGCCATTGAAGTTGAAGGTAGAGACGACCCAGAAGTGTTTGAAGAGGCCCGTGAATACGTATTTGAGGCGCTGCAGCGCGAAGCATTCCGGGCCTTTCTTGCTGCCAAAGCCCTTGGTAACACGACTCCGTTTGGCTCTGTAATTCGCCTAATAATTGGACTTGTGTCCATGTTTGCAGCATTCTGGGTTGCTTTTATTCTTATATTTCTTGACTGGCAGCCCAAGTCAACGCGACTATGGCTCATTTTGCCGTTTGGCGTTGGAATCTACGGACTATGTAGTGGGTTGTATAATCTGGACCCGCTAATGGCAATTATGGGGTACTCGGAAACGAGTCCTGGAAAGCTTATCCGGATCCGGGAGCCCTATGTAAGGTCACTATTAGTCAAGCGTGCAATATACGTTTTGGTTGTGATAGTTGTTGTAACGGCTTGTTTTGTGGTGCTTTTTGCTCTGGTTCCGGGCAAGCGTCTCTAGTCCTCGACAAACACAGCACAGTAATTGTTAATATTTTTTTTGCGTGTGTGCATGTGTATGGCGGGTTTCTGGTTGTTTTTTTTGCTTCTTTTTTTGTGACCTATTCTCAGTTCCTTCACAATATATATATATTTTTTAGATAGATATAGATAGAAAATCTGTTTATTGCCTATATATATATATATTTTTTTTTTTTTTTTTTTAAACTTTTTTTTTTTTTTTTTTTTTTTTTTTTTTTTTTTTATTTCGCACTCAATTTTATATGCCTGCGGTTTTGTTTTCTTGCAATTTCACAAAAATCATTGACTTGTATACCATTCTCTTATGACACCACAGACAATAAATGAAAAACAAATATTTGTTGCAAATAAAACGTCATAATTCTCAAGCATAGTCTTTGTTGCTGAGATTGCAATTAAAGCCAGATTCTTTACAATTAAAAAATTTGAGATTTTCGATATTAGACTTCTAACATCAGGTTTGCTTTATATTACTTGAGACTTATAAAAAATCACAGTTTAGTTTAATACGTAGGCCTCAATTATCATTTCAAGTAGATTCAAGATACAATTATAAACATTCTGAAGCAGTAAATATCTTTGCATTTCTCAAAAAAAAAATTTTTGGATAGTTCTAAACAATTCAAAAATCACGTTTTGTGGTGTTTCTAAGTCTCGATTTATACGGTCGGATTCAATATTCTTTCAGCATTGCAAAAGAATCAAACAAAACAAAAAAAAGCACAAAAAAAGAAATGAGACTGCTAAAGCGTGCCATATCCAATTCATTTCATAGTAAAAATTTGGGTGATGCTTTTAGAGTACATGTGAGTTTACTTCATAATTTGAAATACATATGATAAGGGGTCATCGCTACAATAGTTTTTGTTTTATTGCTTCTATGGTCCATCCTTCTGTTTTTGTCAAACTGAAATTGAAGTCAACAACTGTTTTATTGAATTAATATCAGATCTGAAAGTATAAATCATCATTGTAAGTATTTCTGATTGGCAATCACGCAACTACAGTATTCTAATTAAAAAGAGCTCAAAATAATAGCAACTGAAATAAAAAAATGAAATAGTTTATAAACATAACTAGATATTTCAATGAAAAAGCAGAAGACTTGACAGAAATTAACTTGCTTACAACATTAAGTACAAGTTAGTTGTAGGTTTGGTTCTGGTGAAGTTTCTGATTATAAGCTTGATTATCGTTGATTAATTGAATCCAGAAACTACGTCTACATTTATAACTTGGAAATATTGAAAAAACCCTAAAAGAAGATATATCACAGACTTGGTTTTATGCTGTTGCTACTGTTGCAACAACGTAACTGTTTTTCTGGGCTTTCTTTATAATAACGGTGCAAATGATAAATTCAATTTATGCTTTGATTAAAAAATCTCGTTTGAGCCCGCCGACGTTGTAGATAAGATAATCTTTATCTGATATTATTTGGCTCTGACGGTCATTTCCCGATTGACTTATAGTAGCTATTTTAGTTTAATAATTACTTTTGAAAATTTTTAAGTTAAGTCTAGCGTATTATTAAATAGACTTACAAAATTGCTTCCTCGCTGAGACAGTATCATGTGTTGTGAAACTGTCACAAGGGTTTTTTTTCCTCTTAGCTAGCTATGAAATGCATAGTTATCAAGAAGGATGACTTGCATATACAAAGCAATTTTATGCAAAGTACGCTAGAATTAAGGCCTTTGGCTAAATATATATATGTACTATATATAAAGAGTAAGCTACTAACATTTCATTTCATGGAGGGGTTACAACTTCAACCATCAAAAATAACATTAGTATTGAACATTAATATTTGATTTAATGAGAAGCCATTAAGTTTTTATTGGCTACATTTCAAAACTAAACAAATAAAAAGATATAAAATAATGATATTCTTACTAAAGATCAATTAACTATAAGTTTGCAAGACCAGCTCCGTTATAAAAATTGTAATAAAACTTCATAGCTTATCAATTAATTAAACAGTAGCAATTTGTCAAAAAGATTTTGTTAAATACCAAAAAATAGTAAAATATAAAATACTTACATGAAACATTTGACAACGCTAGCTATTTAATAACTAGAGACAAGTTGTTGATTCAAATTTTGGATCCTAGAATAGCACTTGTATATTTTTAAAGATTTAAGAGAAAGTATCAGCCAATCCATGCTTACTATCACTTGTTTTAAAAAAAAATCACACTAGTTGCTAGATATATATGAAATGTTTTACTTGTGACTTGATCAGTATACTTTGAAATGATTAATTAAAAAGAATTAACTGTGACCATGACTGAAACAGATGCGGCTAAGGCTTATCTAGTAAAACTAAAGATATAAAACTTAACTCTTTTTGTTTTTCAATAAACTGACTCGAATTAGCCTCACCATGTGCTCAGTAATTAAAGAAAAATACACCCTTACCCTATCAAATCCCAAAAAATTGACCTTATACACCCAAAGGGCATGTAATTGTATCCTCATTCTCCAGCATTAACTAAACCGAAAAGTCAATTTAAAATCCCCATAAAACCACATTTTGCACTGTTATCTTTTTTTTTTTTCTTCGTTCAAGATAAGTCGTCTCAAACTTCTCAATTCTAAAGATCTGAAAGCTCTTGCAAAACATCTCCAAAAAGAGAGACCCATTCAACTTTCACATAAAACCAACAGCAGTAACAACAACAACAACAACAACAACAACAACAACAACAACAACAACAACAACAACAGTACTAGCCATATGGCACCACAAAAGTATTACGCTGTACAGAATGGCCGCGAAACTGGCGTCTACGATTCGTGGAACGACTGCCAGAAAATGACGAGCGGGTACTCGGGTGCGGTTTTCAAATCTTTTGGAAGTTATTCCGAAGCCCAAAGCTTTGCCAACTCGTCGTCTGGATACAGCGGTTCTAAATCCAGTGGTTCTGGATCCGGCAGTTCTGGATATGGTGGTTCTAGATCCAGTAGTTCTGGATACAGCAGTTCTGGGTACAGCAGTTCTGGGTACAGCAGTTCTAGATATAGCAGTTCTGAATACAGCAATTCGTCGGGTACTTCTGGCAGTTATTATAGTGATAATATCGGCTATACTAGCAGCACTTTCATCCCCCCTAAGTCTTCAGGAAAGATTACAAAAACCTCCTCAGGCAATGTTACTAATAGCAGCTACAGAGATAGTAAGGGTAAACAAACAGTGGTCTACACAGATGGTGCATCCAGCAACAATGGTTACGCTTCTGCCAGGGCTGGCTATGGCGTGTTCTACGGTGATAATGATTACCGTAATAAGTCGGCACCGCTTTCTTCCAATGAGCCCCAGACTAACCAACGTGCTGAACTACATGCTATTGTCGATGCCTTGCAAACTGCTGTGGACAGCCCCAACTCGGACTCTAAAAACCTTCGGGTCATGACTGACTCCAAGTACTCTCGCGACTGTCTTACTAGCTGGGCCGATAAATGGGAAAGTAATGGTTACAGATCAAGCACTGGCAGGGAGGTTCAGAACCAAGACTTGATCAAGAATGGCCGGTCTCTGATGAAACAGCTCAAGACACAAGGTGGCTCAATTGAAATTGAGCATGTTAAGGGCCATGCCGACAACTATGGAAACAATCAAGCTGATAAACTTGCTGTGCAGGGTCGCAACAAGTAAATGCAATCAGTTTTTTTACGCATATTACAGCGTCTGCTTTAATTGAAAATTCAATTGAGTTTCTGAATTTTTATTTTATTTTATTTTGGGATGTTGTTTTCCTTCATATGACTTTAAATATTAGCTTGATAAGAGATGATGTTTTTTGTTTAATATTAGTTTATATAAATATATTTAACTGGAAAAAAAAAATCTTTGGTATTTATTGATCAGTTTTGGATTTTAAACCCGAATGTGCGTGAATGTCTATATTAAAAAGATTCGCTTTAGGATTGATGATCAAATCCTAGAGCATAAGATTTAATCAGGTTATCACAGTGAAAATGATACATCAAATTAATGTCCCGATATCTAAAAGTTACAAAATAAAATAATTAGGATAAGAAGACATTTAATTCTTAAACAGTTTTCTCGACTAGTCACAACTTGTAATTGAAGTTTTGACATTTGATGGCTCCGAATTCTCTCTCTAACTCAGTTCGTGTTTCTAAAGAATACTCTAAAATTATGCCTCTAGTCTGTGTACTACACAATGGGAGGAGCAAGTGGGTAAAACTTTTACAAGTCATGCTGTTAAACTAATCATTACAATAAAGGAATAGAAATTTGATTTTGAAAAAAAACTGTCCAAAGGTTTTACTGTTATCGGGTTTTATCAAAGACATGGCATTACGAATGTCCCGAAACCATCCCATGAAAGGTAGTAAAAGTATATGTCACCAATTGTAAAAAGAGGCTCAAGTTTTTATATACATTAGGCAGTTAGCCACCACTGTAGTAAAAAAAAGAGGGGTTGTGCGCATTTTGTGATTCCACAACAAGGTGCATTTATGAAAACGTAGACTCGGATCTAAGATGGAGAGTGATTAAGCGAGATGAAGCAAAACAAAAATTAAAAAAAAAAATTAAACAGATCTAATAGAACTAACATAGATTCTATTTTTGAATTTTATAAAATCATGGTGTTGACCGCTTTTTGTGAATGTAGTAATGATTAAACCTCGGTGGAGTTCAAACTTCAGTGCTTTTTTTCTGTTTAGTGGTCGCTTCATGCTCTATGCGCATGAACAATTTAAATGCTGCTACTCTTCATTCGTTACAAGGAGAACCACGACTTTGTGACGCTGAGTGATCTGGTTTTACATGTGCAGCAAGTTGAAAATTTCCAAAAAAAAAACAAAAATTGAAGCAAGTGAAAAATTCAAATAGTAACATGGCGGGTCACTATCAAGAAGGTTTAATATAACCGTCAACTAAGTCTAAAAAAAAACAACCCAAAGGCGGGCACTGCGGGGCCATAGAGAGAACCAAACTATCACTACTTGCAGGGCAAAGAATAATGTGCGGAAACAAAGCTACCCAAGTAGTAGTAGTATTATTAGAAATGATGAAGAGACGAAAAACATGGTTCAGATTCAGCCCGAGTATATCAAATAACACGACAAAGAGATCAATAAACACCTTTGGCAACTCTCGGTGAATGCCCCTTGAAACTGAATTCCCTGGTTTTCAAAATGTAATAATCAATGAAAGCCCGCATCTAGATCTAGGTTTGGGATAAAGACCAAAACATCGGTTGGCATCTCAGGGTTTTGTAAATCGCAGTCTCATTCTACATTGGGTATCTTTAAAACTCAAATTACGACAAGTTACAATTTACGTATATATCTAAATCCTCAAGTTAGCTGCGCTGAAGGGGCAAAAATACTAGGCCTTGATCCCAAATTATAAAATTTCACCAAAAAATATATATATATATATATTGTCACTTTTGTGATAGCAACGTTGCTCGTGTGAAACTGTACCTAAGCGTGTTGCGCGTCAGCACTCTCGCTATGACTGAGATAAATTCGTTGAATATGCAAATATGCTCATACTGGCCTATAAATGTTGCCTATGCGCCTGATAAAGCATGGCTTGTTTTCAATTTCTGGCGGGTAACTGTTATATCAAAGCCTGTATTGATTGAAGACTCTGTGCAACGATCGACATATGGGGACTGGGCCAGCTTGTGAAAAAAAAAAAAAAAAAAAAAAAACTCCAAGATGCGTATACTGTACAATCAAATCTTCAAATATCCAATTTACATTTGCAATGTGCCAACAATGCCTGACTTGGATCGATAATCTAAAATTACCTGATTCTTATTTTTGTAACCAAAGAATTCTTTAACTTGATGGCAATACTGAAAATCAAGAGTACTACTGACTATATTTAGATAGATATTGGTTTATAGCAACTGGTCCTTTAAGGATTGCAATTAGTTACTGAACAAGTTTGAACATAAAGCTGCATTCATAACAGTTAACCCCCGATCTTGGTGCTAGTAAAATGGAAATCTAGACTTAGATCTTGGTAGTATGTGGTTCTGAGCTGATTTCACCATAATTCCATTAATAAATCATTAGGGGGGAAAAAAAATGAAGAAGACAAATGACGAAGACTCCTGATTAATTGCCAGCTACCGCTTTTAAGACGCGATCAAAGAAAGGTAAAGACAAGATTAAATATTGAAAACGGCTTACTTTTAAATGTAACAGGTCTTGAATTGATAAATTGAAATCAAGTTTTTTTTGATTCAACAGTAGTGTGAAACTAGTCGCCTCGATCGAGTGCAACATGGTAGGTGAAAAATGCATTACATTGCATTTTGTGCATGAAACGAGACCAGGTCACAGCAATGGTATAGCCAAATTTTTGCGGAACTGGGGGGCTCCAACCATTAAATTTTGCGGAAACATTTCCTATCGTTACAGATGGGAAATGAAAGATCTTTTGACTCTTGAGGCACATTTGATAATAACGCAGCAGAAAAAGAAATGTAAATGTAATACCGAGCGATAGCATCCGTGACAATATGATAAAGATAACAGAGCTGCATAATTACTGCAGAATATTGAGATAATGACGGTACTTCGGTCCCAGGATCCGAGTCCCGGTTAATCAATATTGAAAAAAAAAAGATGATAAACTTAACTATCCAATTATACTATGGCCGATTGGACAACTACATGTTAACATTAATACACGATTGAATGCACTCCTCAGCCATAGTTTAAGGCGCGTTTATATAGTTTATTTTACATTATTCTATGTGAAAAAAGAAAGAGAAATCATCAAGTCATAGCTACTTTCTAGCCACATGCAATACTGATGTTCTAACTTCTTGTCAAGACAAAATAACTGTTTGATCATGATCAGAAACAAATAAAAATTAGGTTTTTTTATGCTAGGTAAACAAGTTATCATCGTGACGTCTCAATACAATTCAGCATCTTTGAAGGTTGTCCATGCGAAATCGTGATTTCAGGTCTGACACTCACTGACAGCCATACCAGACTAGGAACAGAAAATGCGCTAGATGCAGAAATCAAATTTGGGCCGTGGTCCCAAAGAGTGATGAAGTTTTTGGGTTGCCACGTCACAAACAGTAGCTATCTACATTATCCAAAATTTTTTCTCCCTGACGGCTCGGATCCCGGTATTTCTACAGATCTGCATATAGACTAAAATCCATGATACAAGTTGAAGAATAAATAAACAAAAAAAAAAAAACGACAAAGATCAAGACACGTGTGAGTATACATAGTTATATATCCCGCCAAGAACTACTGGCATTCCCTGCCAACTAACTGTCGAGATGACAGTCGACAACCCCAATCGTAGATGCTACCAAAAATTAAATGTTGACTGTGATGAATGCCAAAATTTCAATTTTTTTTTTTTTTTTTTTTGTTAATGAACACGGTTGGCATTGTTTTCAGGGGACAGTAATCAGGAGTTGAGGAAACGGAAGCAGAACCGATCGGTCTGTACACACCAATGTGGGAAAACAGACCAGCAAAAAAAATAATTTTTTTTTGATTGCTGGTGTTCAAAACTTTTATACAAAAGGGAATCTAAAAAACTAATAATTATGTTGTTATGTAGCGTAAATCCGTTAAATAGTTTTACAGGAACACCGAAGAATTTCGCCAGTACCTCTTCTTGATTTTTTGTATAATGAAGATATAGCCGTTTACCATTTTGTATACAAAACAATAATCTTTTTTTGAAGTTAGGATTCTACCATGATTAATATCAAAGAGTAGTGAATGTTATAATTTAGTGGTTTGGAGCTTGTATGTACTGGTTCAGGTTTGGCACTGTGCACTAAAATTACAGGTACGATTTAACCAAACTTTAAGGGACTAAAATATTTATGGGTCTGGGCCAACCACATTGCCAAAGTTTTGTCAAAACATACCGTATGGATTTGTATTGATTAAAGTGCTGATAGAAAATCAGATGGTTGTTTCGTTTTTATTTTTTTAAAAAAGGAAAACCTTCTCCAGACTGAATGTCCGGCCCTCGGTACATCTAAAGATGTAATTTTTTTTTTTTCAAACCTTGAGTCTCACAAATGTGAAGTTGATTTTGAAGACAACTCTAAGATCCGTAGATCTTACAATGCTATTATAACTCTTTTTTTTTTTTACATTTTACGAAACAATAAACAAGCTGTGCTTTTAACATTAGTTTACTTTTGATTTTGGCGTCACACCTTGTTTAAAATATTATATTGCATCCCTTGATGAGGTAAATACTATTGATCAATGTAAGCACAATGCATTGTGGTTAATTGCAAAATAATGCGGTAATGATGACGATCATAATATTTTAGGGTGATCATATGTTCACTTTAGAAAATCCTGGGCCCATAAATCAGCTTTCCGTTCCGCTCGTTCAAAGCTTGCTATCGGGACCAGGCGCGGGTAGTCTCAGCCCATTTATTTTCCTAGATAATTCAACAAAAAAAATAATATTAAGGCAGGTTGAAATAATTTGTTGTTTTAGTCCCGGTTTGTAAAATGCAGATAAAAACTTATTTAAAAATGAGATAATTGTAATTAAGTCGTAGTTGTGATGCGAAATTACTTTTTTGGCTGAACTTTTCTAGTCAGAGCTCCAAAGTTAGTGTGTAATATAAACACTCTGAGAACTTTGAGTCCCCCTCCCTGATTGCATTGCGCAAAAGGTTTTATGTATACAGCCATTTGCTTTGAGCAGTTACTATTTAAACTAAAGCTGTTTATTTTTTTTATTTTATATCAACTCGTAATATTGTTATATTGACTTAGTGACCCCTAACATTTCCAAAATGTACTACACTAGATTGCGTTAGTGATAATAAATCCAAAATCTATATCAGACATTCTTTTAACATGTACAAGTTTAAAATGGTGATTGAGAACAAGAAGTTAATTATAAACCTTTCTTAATTTAACTAGAGAAATTTGGTAAATTAAATGATTGAGCTTTGTTGTCTTAATTTTGCTTTGGCATCTGAGACCAAAAAAAATAAATTGGAGCCTGAGTCTCTTTTTTTTTTTTTTTTTTTTCTTATTCACATCAAAAAATTGTTTCATGGCATCGCGCAACTAGGTATATCTGCTAGCTTAAAAACATAAAGGTTTGTTTTAGTTGGCTGCTATCTATAATTCAGAAATCTATTTTTTTTCATGACATTATTTGCTAGTGACACATTATTTAAACTAGACTATTCTGAGAAACTCTTTCCTAATCAAAGTTCTGCAAGATTCGTAAATCCAGGAGTAAAGGCACAACG
>JAKUCA010000382.1:0-15621 GCA_030567025.1 Geotrichum europaeum
TGGATATCTTCATCGCAAGATTGGAGGCTCAAAGAAGTTCAAATGCCCAGGATGTCACCAAGAATCTGATAGAGATTTTAATGCCGCTAGAAATATTCTACTGAAAAACATGAGTCTAGTCTTTAGAGATTAGACGTTGTGCCTTTACTCCTGGGTTTTCGAATCTTGCAGGACTTTGATTAGGAAAGAGTTTCTCTGAATAGTCTAGTTTAAATAATAGTGAAAGACCAACCGATTATATTTCTTAGAGAATTTTGTCGTGGTACTTGCCCTTCCGCGCCTTGTAGACCACCGAGCCAAATAGCACCAGTACCTGCACGCCCAGGAAAAGGAAGAAAATAAACCAGAGAGAAGGGCCCTCAGTACTAATTGCATTTGATATAGTACCAGGAATAGACTGGATCAGCGACTCAGTGTGCTGCTTCACCGCATTGTTAATTTCCTCGACACGAGTCTGCAGCTTCTTCATCTCCTGATCAAGCTTAGCCTTTTGGTTATGGTCGCTTGACGACACCTCAGAGCCATGCTCAAGCGCTCGACGCTGAAGCTCAATCAAGTTCTTAACTGTACGCTCAAGTCCAGTAATAGTCTTCTCAATATTAGCCTGGCTCTTTTCATGTGCCTCCTGAAGGGCCTTGAGCTCAGTCCGAATCTCACTGATGGCAGCAGAGTCACCGCCTTGAGAGCTGCCCGCACCAGAGAGAGAATCAAGTCGTTGCAAAATAGTGCTTAGAGTCTTGTCCTCATCGTTAACAGAACGGGGTTGGATCGCCTGCTGTTGCTGCTGCAATGGCGCATCAGCATGCGTCCGATCCTGAGACTGCGATTCCTCACCAACAGGTGGCACAATGTCTGCATAAACCTGGACTCTTCCTATAATAAAGCTATCGGCATTTTCAGTGTTACTAGCGGTTACGCCAAAGTAGCCGCTCTTGGGCAGGGTGATTTTATCAGTCTGGAAGCACACAGCATCATTAATCTTAATGCGGAAAAAGCCGGGCTGGTACGAAACCTTGAGGGTGTTCTTGTAGCCCGTGTTACGGTACTTGATGGCACAATTAGAAAATGCTTTCTCAACAGGGTTTCCAAGCTTGGCGTATTCGAGCGACCCGTCATTAAGATAAGCGCGCAGTGATCCGGTGTCTGATTCGGGGTCCGAGCCTATTGAGTCAATAAAAATACCAAGACCATCCCACTTATCGTTAGCGCCATAAACGGGACCAACAGCACCGATCTTAGTTGTGTACCAAAGTGCAAGACCTCCACCTGGGTTGATGGGACCGGCAACGCTTAGATCAACGTCAACTGTCCAATTGTCATAGTCATTCGCCACAGTCGACCACGCTGAGCCCCATTGCTTCTGCTTTCCCAGATCGGTTAGCGTCAGTCGGTCAGAATAGACCTTGGCAGAGCCTTGCAGCTGCCAGTTGGGAATGGCCTCGCCCTCATTGAGAACCTCCGGAATCGAATGCGTGTATTCAGGCTGGATGGGCTTGGCAAGCGCTGTTGTGATGGCGTAAAGCGAAGTAGTAAGAATTGTTGAATACTTCATATTTATCTGTGGGAAAAAAAAACAAAAAATTGAAACAAAATAAAAATAAAACGGATCGAATTTCAGTTCCTATTCTAAGAAGGAAAGACTAGCTGATAATAGACACAATGGAAAAGTCGAAGAAAATGGTATCAATGCTGTTGATTCGGTTGTGCTCTAATGTCCCACGATATATAACAGATAAAATCTTGTAAGTCGAGTAGACTGAATAACAGAAAACAAAAAACAGCTGGCACGGAGAGAAAATTGTCAAGCGTTGGTAGAAAGGAGAGTTGTTCAGGATGAAGAACGAGCAAAAAAATAAATAATAATAATTAAAAGTTGGCGTAAGTTGACCACCGTGTACAACTTGTTTTCAAGAATAGTGAACATAGTATTGGGTTCTGCACTGCCCGCATCAAAAAAGCCGTCAAGACCCGGGGTGGCCGCATTAACCAGAATTCATTGCAGGAGGCGCTCTGCAGGCTTGTTTTACAAAAACGCGAAGCAAAGTCAAGACTGTTACTTACGCTGCTTGCGGGTATATTTCATACCGACATTGTTTAGTCACTATTTGCCTTCTGATGACAAACCTATCTCTCCACAGTGTTTACCCTTGCCCTTGTATTCTCTTCTTGACAAAAATTAAAAAATTTCACTTTTTTTTTTTTCTTTTCCGTCAAATCAACAATCAATTGATTAAAACCCCCCAACGTCAACCCTCGAATCAGTCTTTTATAACAATGTCTTCTTACTTCGGTCTTGGAGGTGGTGCCGGTGCCGGTACTGTCAACCCTCAGAAACTTGCGGCTGCTGAGGCCGAGCTTGACATGGTCACTGATATGTTCAACAGGTACGTAGCCCTCTCGAGTTTTTCATAGTCTCCAATTCGGAAAATTTTACTAACGTGCAGAAAAAAAAAAAAACAGATTGGTCGATGGCTGCTACAAGAAGTGCATCAACACTAGCTACTCCGAGGGTGAAGTTAACAAGGGTGAAGGTCTTTGCTTGGACAGATGCGTCGCTAAGTACTTTGAAGTCAACACCAAGGTCGGCGAGCACATGCAGAAGCTTGGCCAGAACGGCCTCATGAAGCGCTAAGCGACACTAAGTCAGACATTCATGATGATGACCAATGGGACACTTTTTTTCCTCTCTTAATGTCGTTTTGCCTTTTTTTGCTGCTTTTTCTGTTTCTCTTTCATGTGTATATTATTTTCATGCCCGTTTTCAATCTTTTTTTTTCTTCCTGCTGGGACCCGCGCCGGTTGGACTGCTCTGGCCTGCCTTGTTCTGTATTTATGTGTACATAGTAAATCAATTACGACATTACAATTCGATTTTTGTAGAGGCTAGAGGCCCCTCGAAATTATACCTGCTTCAGAATTTCACAAATTAGTTCTCTTCTCGAGCATTACTATGAAGGATACTGTTATATTACAACTATTTACAAATGCTACTTCACAATCTAATGCCAGCTAATTCCAACCGATAAACTTCAAGAACCGCATTTTGCAACCCTCAAACGAGTTTAGCTTTGGCCGAACGTCCAAGTAGAAACTAGGCATATCCGGAAGCAGCGGGTTAGGCTTTCCCGTATAAAAGTCAATCACGTATTCAATCTGTTCTTTTTCTTCGCCGCATCGCTCGATCAGCCAGTCGTGGCGGTCAAAAGGCTTCTGAAATCCCAAAAACGTCATATTGAAGCGGGCCTTAGGTGTGATCTTGCTAGCGTCACCGCTAAACTTGACCAGGTTCGGGTGAGGACATTGCGCGCGTCCCTTTGTAAAAGCATCCTCCCATTTGAGAATCTCGGTCCAGGCGCGTTCGTTCACTGCATTGTGGATAGGTACAACCGATTGCATGTCCTCAGCCTGGGGGTCCCAGTTCTTGCGCTTCATCGCGTTAAAAAATTGCGCTTGAGATGGGTAGACCCAGTTACCGCCAACGGTTTTCGCACGAGGAATAGTACTAACTTCGCGCTCGGTCGACAGGCCCGTCTTGTTGGAAATCTGCTGAATAGACTGTGGTGTGCTCGTTGTATCAAGTCTGTCTGACGAGCAGTTTTCCGCTGGCGTTTCAAAAGACTCGCCACCGTTTGACGTTGGCAGCGCCTTAGCCTGTTGTAGCCAAACCTCGCGGCTACTGTGGTCTACTGGGCATTTATCTTCGGCAGGCGCTGCCACGGGCGAGACGACTGGAGCTTCGGTGGTCTCATGGTACTCTTTTGTACTGTGCTTCAACCAAGCCTCACGCGTGCTGTGGTCAACAGGACAAACTCCCTGCGCTTCTTTATCGGATGACATTATCTTTGATATCAGGGTGATTGATTTTCAATTATATTTCTACTGTAAATATTATTAATTAAGAATAGAAAAGAATAAAGTACAGCCAGAAGAGATGGTCGGGATTAAAAAAAGAAAAAAAAAAAGAAAAAAAAAAATTAAAAATTTGTCAAATATCAGTGCCAATGCTTTAAGGATTACTGGATAACGGCCTGCGCACGTGACTACACGTACTGCTCCAGATTTTCGCAGGTCAAACCAACATTTTCCTGATGCAAGTCGAGCCAGTTGACGTGCTGAAGTACCGGGTTTGTAGCGGACTGCTTTTTAATGGACTCGACAGAATCGGTGGCTACAAGAAGGCAGATTGCATCATAGCCTCCGGCACCTGGAACAACACCGCCAATGACACCTGGGAGCTTTGTGCTTTCATCAAGGACAGCAGTCTGAGACTCAGGCTCAATCGGAGCACTTGACTCTAAGGTCATTGTCTTCAGTCCCTTGCGAATGTTTGTGAAACTGTTAGTAAGTTCCTTCAAGAGAATGTCGTCGGAAGCCGAGAGCTCGACACCAGACTTGCCCTTAGCTTTTTCAATCAAAGCGTTGTAAAGCTCAGGGTTTGACTCATGAAGCTTTTTAAACTTATCCAAAAGACTGACCAGCTCCATATTAGCATTGTTTAATTCGGTCCACACCTGCAAGCTGCGCTCGGGCTGGTCTTTGCGCCATTGCAAGACCGTGCTGACCAGCTTGGGAGTTTCCGATCCACCGCTAATGTCACCCATGAGAAGTGAAAGACCTGCTGGCAGACCAATGGGATCTGTTCTAACGCCCCAATCGGTGGAATCAATTAAAGCCTGCACCAGCTTCGCATATTCGGGTCCTTCATACTTTTCAAAAGAGGTCAGATCGCCGAGAGTCGACGCAACAAATCTTCGGTAAATAATGCTACCAAAAACTGCTGAAGCGACATCAAATCCAGAGCCAATTTTCTTTTGAGCTGTACAATGTGCCAATTGCGCAAGAAAGTGGATGCGATCTAGAGACGTTCTATCAATGGTAAAGTCTTTAGTAAGCTCAGGCTTGTAGTGCGACAAGATGGCAGCCGTAACAACAGAAACGAGGGCAGCTGACGATCCAAGACCAGTTTTGGGGACCTTCGAGATCGGCACCTTATGATTGTGGAATCTTTTTGTGGGATTTTTTGCTAACTCTTCAGAGTCTTGAGAGTGAAATGCGTCGTCAGAATAAATGGTGATTTCAATGCTATAGTGACTCGTAGGCTGAATGTAGCTCAGCAAGACGGTAATAGTCGTCTCCAAGAAGGGATTGACGTTTTTCCTAAAACACTTGTGTCAGAATCAGCTCACCAAAGCAATCGGCAACTCAGACACTTACAGTGACTTGGCCCGGTAAGCAGAGGCACCGGTCAGCTCAGTAGAAAACTCCCAAGTTCCCTCAGCAAACTGAGGACTATTAACTGTGATCATTGTCACATCACTGGGAGTGCCCTGGATGACGGCATGCATACGGGCGGAGAGAGCGACAACATAAGCTGAGTACAAGGGGTCAAGGACAAGGTAACCGCCAGCCAAAAGAGCCTTGCCTGGGGCAGAAAACGCAGTTTTTAAGGACATGATGAAATAACAATTGGTGTAACGACCCAAAAGAAAACAAACGGAGATCAGAAAGAAGGGGGACGAGAAGGTCGAGATTCCTCCTTTCTTTTTCTGGATGAAAATTCCAATTGAAACATTCCTAGACTAACAGGGTTAGGTGAGCATAGGTAATAAAATACATGGTTTATTTCTCATGTCATAAACTTAAATCCGATCAAAGATACGTTTCTTTTTTTTTATTGTAGGCAGTCCTGGGTCTAATATTGTCTTAGCCTTTCAAGCCTCTGCAAGTTCTTACTTTGATCAATTTGAAAACAATCGAAACCTTCGCGTTTCCTTTTTTTCTTTTAGCTACTACCAAACACCCTTGCCTGGTTTGCTGATCTTATTCAAAGATTCTGCTACTGTGAGCATTTAGACCCTTACTTTTCACCTCTTGTCGCCACTTTTCTTCAACGACTGAACTGCGCTTAGCCAACAGCATTATTAGCCAACAGCATTATCTATTCAGTAATGACTATACCACGCAACACCCACGGCTTCGACTTCCCATTGAAGGACTTCAGCGCAGCTGAACTGCCTCCGAAGGCGCAAATTATTGCTGCTGCGCACGAGTTTGTTACGCAGATTAAGATTGACTGGACCAAGACCAAAGTGTATCCACACGATGTACATACCTACACGAACCGCCAAGGCAGCGACTTTTGGATGTCCAGAATCTCCTATCACAAGGACGTTACCTTTGATCAATTCAAATCTGTCATCTTTGAAAACCACACTCGAAATGAAGTCAAGTATATTCCTCTGCTAGACTTTGCTAGAGACCATGAAGATGAGCCAGAAGTGATTCCGGAAGACCACCCTGAAGGTTGGAAGGCTTTTACTGTGCATTACAAGTTTCCACGTCTATTTAGCGACAGAGAGATGGCCGTATGGGTGCTGGCCGTCCAGCCAGACCCTGAGATCAAGAAGTTTATCATTGTTTCTCTGCCATCATCTCATGCTGTCTCACAGCATGTGACTCGTGCTGAGTACCTTGCTATCGAAGTCGTGACATATATTGAGGAAGAAGGCCATGTCGAGTGGATTATGGCTCAAACAAGTGATGCGAAAGGCAACATTCCGCGCTGGATTCAAGATAAGTCTGTTACGGCTAGTGTTGTGGCCGATGTGCCATCGTTTATTGATTGGGCCAAAAAGAATCTTCAGTAATGCTTTCCCATTTTACACTTAAATCTACAACTCTGTCTATAGAACTATCACTTACAAGCTAAAATTTAATCAAGATACCTAATTTAATTGTTACTATACAACTAGCGATGACGATGCTGAAACATCGAGTTGCTTAGAGACCTCCTTTTGTTTCCGCAAAGCCTGCAACCACTCTTGTTTTGTTATGCCACAACTGCCCTCATCTAGAGGACCCTGAATCGTGGGCCAGAAGTCACCGCCAACACGGCCCAACGATTGCGAACAGTATGAAACTTGCAGCCATAAACTGTTTCTGGTACTTTCATCAGAAATAAACGGGCTCATCTCTGCCACCGTCTCACGCAGCTCCTCTACCAGAGTTCGAAGAAATGAACCAATAAGCCGCTCCCCTGATGTAGACTCGGACCCTTTTTTGGTCTGTGACGAAAGTGACTCTGGAAAGACTGATCGGAATCCTACTATTGTGACAAAGACGTGTTCTCTGAACACCTCAATATATCGTTTCAAATAGGTCTCTGGTGACTGTTTCTTTAGCGGTTCTAACGAAGAAAGAAGCGTCCGAATGTATTGAAGACGCGAAACTAGGTACAATTGCTCAAGCTGTCTATCTACGTCGTCCGAGCCTTGGAACGGCTTCATCCGGCGCAGATACGATACAACTTTAATCAGGATTGGGAGCTTAACTGTCTCACGCAAAAGCCGCAGTAGCTGGACCAGCATTATTTTCAGTGCACTTTCAACCTGACTTTGAATATCCTGAATTACCTTGATATTGTTGTATCGCGCATAAAGCCTGCTAGTGTGGTTGGCGAGATCTAGAGCCTCTGTGTAGTAACCATTGTTGACGCATGCCAGAGTTAAGGTAGGAAGTTCTAACATATCCTGGAGTTTGTCCAAATTTTTGAGAAGAACAATAGCCTCCGAGTTGTCCATGAAAGCCTTGTCGGCGACCGCCCGCTGGTCGTCAGCCTGAGCATCGTCGACAGAATTGTTTTGCTGGTTTAAAATAGTAGAAAAATGCTGGATATCATTATCCAAGTAAATAAATTCAGTGTCATAAAATTCCTTGACATCGGTCTTGAATTGCTTGAACTGACTGTCAAATGATGCTAATGATGTGGATCCGGATATGAACTTTGGGTAAGATGACTGAACGACATTCTGAAGTTTGAACGTCACGTCAGCCTGCTCCTTTTCTATGTTAGCCTCGGTTTCAGAATTAGTGATAACTGACAAGTTGCTACTTCGCAGCGTCGGAAGAAATGAGAATGCAGGGTTGTGTGCGACAGAGTCTTCGGAGCCGACATTAGAGGCGATCAAATCTTGAATGTCTTGCGGCAGATCCGGCAGCAGGATATCAAGTAACGGATCTACCGACGGAAGTGGCTGCTTTAACTTCTCTGTGATAGGCATTGTAGATCTTCAGGTTAGTCAAGTAAAGTTGAGAACAGCGTCTTGTCACGCTTTTTTTGACCGTCGTTGTTGCTGAGGTCGGTTCATGCCAAAAACCGGCAGAAAGTCAGAAAGCGATGTGTTGGTCTAACTGAGTCAGCATTTTGATTGTGCTTATATAACCAGGTGCTGCTTTTTTTTTTCTCTCTGTCCGCCAAACTCGAAAAGCAGCACTTTTACTTCTCTTCCTCCAAATTTCACATCGCCATCTCGTTTTATCTGCCATTGCATAGCCCTGTACACCCTCATTTCCCACAGCACAGTAACTACAACGCAACAATGGAAGGCCTTTTTATCAACATTAACTTGTAAGTCTCTTTCCGCTTATATTTGTTATTTTTTACGTGGCTAACTTTCTTTTTTCAGTGGCTTCCTTGAAAGTATCGTCCGAGGCTACCGCAACGGCCTTCTCACCAGCTCCCAATACATCAATTTGACACAATGCGACACCTTAGAGGGTAAGTAATTAATAGAGTTTTTTTAGTCGTTGATTATGCACTAACACAGTCTTTAATAGATCTCAAACTTCAGTTGTCAGCTACAGACTACAGTAATTTCTTAGCAAACGTCCCCGGCACTTTGGCCACTTCTATTATCCAGGAGAAGGCTTTTGGAAAGCTCATTGACGACTTTCGCTATATCCGGTCGCAGGCTGTTGAACCTTTGTCTAAGCTCATGGACTACATTACTTACGGCTACATGATTGATAATGTTGCTCTGCTTATCACCGGCACTGTCCACGAGCGCGACAGAGCCGAGATTTTGGAGCGCTGCCACCCACTCGGCTGGTTCGACACGCTTCCTGCTCTATCGGTTGCTACTGACGTTGAATCTCTTTACGACACCGTGCTTGTTGACACTCCTCTCGCCCCGTACTTTAAAGACTGTTTCTCTGCAGATGAGCTGGATGACCTTAACATTGAAATCATCAGAAACAGACTGTATAAGGCGTACTTACAAGACTTTTACAAGTTTGTTCAAACCTTGCCTGATCCTTCGAATGAGATCCTAAGCCGTCTGCTTGAATTTGAAGCTGATAGACGTGCTGTTAACATTGCCATTAACTCTATTGGCACCCAATTGTCAAGGGAGGACAGACTGTCGCTCATCCCTGAATTTGGCTCGCTTTACCCCATAGCTACTGAGCTGTTAGTTCGTGCAGAGGACGTCGAGCAGGTTAGATTTGCCATTGAAACCTCCGGCAGCGCCACTATCGACTCGTCTATTTTTGAAAGCGGCAGCCAGCAATCTCTCGAGGACCACTTCTATCAGCGTGAGATGGAGCTCTGCAAGGGTGCCTTTACACAACAATTTACTTACTCAACGGTCTGGGCCTGGATCAAGACCAGAGAACAGGAGGTCAGAAACATTACTTGGATCGCGGAATGCATTTCACAGAACCAAAAGGAACGCATCAACAACTACATCTCAGTTTTCTAAAGTAGAAAAATGCTTGATTGTGCAGTTTTTTTTTTTTTGTTCTCTAACATTTTTTGTTTTTGTTTTCCTATGTTTGCCAACTTCCGTGTAATTTTTTTTTTTAATCCCATTCATATATTCATTCCAACTCCTAAGTCTTCTTTCATATTATTATTCAATAAGTTTTAAAATAGATTGATAAATAAACCTGTATTTTCATTAACCTATTGTTGATATTATTTTTGATGTTCTCATTATTCATTGTAGTTTAACAAAATTAAAAATAAAATAAAATAAAATAAAAAAAAAGTGCTGTAAATGAAATCATTATCATCATTATCATTGCCATCATCAACAGTATTATAATTGCTTAATAGTGACATGGAGTTCGTCCCAAACCTCAATTCGGTTCAAAATATTGCGGCACTGCGTTATGTCAAGAAATCTGAGCTTGCGCTGTCCAGCCATGCGAAGAATATTGTCGACACCCACATTGGTGACACGTACGCAGCCTCGGACGGAAAGCTCTTCAAGCTCTGAGAGGTGTAATGCCGCTGTGGATAGCGATGCATCTGATACCGCTGACCCGCAGTACGCGAGGTCAAGTTTTTGCAATCGTGGACACCCAACTGCAAGTACCTCAACTGAAACATCCGTTAACGCGCAACAAAAAGATAAAATTAGAGAATGAAGATTTTTTGCGGCCGAGGCGATCGATATAATGCTCTTGTCTGTCAAAAAGGTGCAGTCTGCCAGGCAAAGATGCTTCAGATTATGGAAAGAGCGAAGATTCCAGAATGAAAACCCGTGGTCAGTGATTGTGGTGCACCGTGTCAGATCCAAGGATTCAATGCGGTCTGAGGCAAACATAGCCATGTGGTACATGGACCGATCAGTAATATGCTTGCAGTAAGACAGTGAGATCCGGCGCAGCTTGGAACAGCCAACTACAGTTCCAGTGGCAACTGAAGTCTGCACATCAAGTCCAAATGGAGCAATGACCCAGCCGATCAGCCTAGTAAGTGTAGAGTCACCGACCTTGCGGCAGTTAGACAAGTCGATCTCCTCCAACTCGGAGCCAATGGATGGAACGGTAAGGTCCATGATGGCCATGCTTGAGACTTCCCAGACTGATTTCATTTTGAAAACATTAATCTTGGAAAGACCAATACCGTTGACAAGATAAGAGAAGCCCTCATCTGTTAGATGAAAACAGTTGCTAATATCAACTTTTTTGGGCCGCACGCCCGCAAAATTGGTAATGGAAACTATAGTTTTATCGTTAATCGTCGTATTATATGGACGCAAATCCAATTCAGTTATTAATTGCTGGGAGGTCTGCAGCATTTGCTTCCAATGTTGGCATACTCGCTGCATAACCATAAGCGACTTCAAATCCAAGTATTGAAAAACCCTAAGCTGGACAAAATCTGGTAGAGGTCCTTTATTAAAAATTGATGAGCGCCGCCGTGACATGAACCTTGCGCGCTTTGCTCTGGGGTGTAACAACAGACCTTGATTCATATGCCGTCGAACACCCAGTACTGAGGGCGGATTCCCATATCGTAAGCTATCACTGGTAGGTGGATCATTTGCCAGCATTGGCCCGCTACCAGTTTCCTCCTCGTTCTCTTCTGGAATAGATTCAGGAAATCCAGAGAACAAATATGGCTTGCTGCTGTGACGAGGAGGAGCGGCACTATTGTTATGGACAATGTTTTTGTGATTAGTGCTGGCGGTGTTAATAATATTAAAATGGTCATTATAATTGCTGCCTTGGCCTGCATAGGTAGAAAAAAAATTAATAGGCGATTGTGAAATGGAAGAAATTGAAGGCAACTCGCTGATAATTGCTGGCGGCTGATCGGTAGTAGGAATAGTAGTAGTAGTTTGTATGTTTTGAGATAGTTCTGAGCTCGATAAAGAGTGTAGCGAGCCATGCGGATCTGTTTCGTGAGGTTCAGTGTCTCTTTGAGGTGGGATAATTAGAGCGGTGTGAGACGGTGAGCCAAAACAACCTGAAGTATTCCAAGATTTTGAAAATAGCCCTACACCTTTATGTTCTTCAGACTTGTTGGTAGTTTCATCTTCAGACGCTGAATCCGTCTTCTTGACATGGAATGGGTCCAAATCGAGTTGCTTGCCTTGCGGGATTTCGACGTCCTCCAACCTTGAGGAGTTTTCTGACGATGACTTGGACACACTTGTACGCCGATAACTTAAATATCTTGAACTTCCAGTATTGCTGTCATTTTGCCATATGTCATGGAGTTGATTGCTCCCTATCCGAGAGTTGGCCGTTTCTTCAATATGACTTTGAAAGTCGGGATGGTCTTTACACAAAGTTATCAGTGTTTCCTCAGTCACAACTAAACAGTCGACCTCAGTAATTGTTCGAACAGACGCAGTTCTACTTTTAGCCCATGATAAAAATGCCATTTCACCAAAGTAAGACCCACGTGAAAGACGAGCAATTCTTGTGTTTGAGACTTCGTCAAGAACTTCTACTTGGCCTTCTATGATAAAGTAGATGTCGTGTCCAGGGCTGTTTTGCTTAAAAATCATTTCAATTGGATCATAGGCTTTTGGTTCTATCGATAACGCCAACTTGTGAAGGATCTCGGCAGGTAGTTTATTAAACAACGGCATCTCCTCAAGAATTTCTCTCACGCCAGTGTGCTCGAGATACTTGCCAAGATCGCCAATACTCTGCTTTCGAAGTCGAAGATTGCTGTTGTCACCAACCTGCCCATCCTGTAAAGAATTTTTTTGAAAAGGAACGTTTATTGAGTTACGCCTGGATCTCTGTAGTTGAATATTATTCTTGAGCAAATGATTTTTATTGAGAATAGCCAATCGCTCTTGTGCCTCTTCTCTTATCGCTTGTTCCATAACTGGGTACGCCGGACTGACCTCATTGAGAGCACTGAAAGTCAGAAAAGCCAGCACACATTTCTCACGAGCTTGTACGGATGCAGTTCTAGGACAATCAAACAAAATGCCAATCTCCCCAAAAAAGGCGCCGGGACCTAGCTCAGCATGAATCGACTCGCCGTCCCTGGACACAATACCTACTGAGCCTCTGATAATCCAATACATTGAACGGGCCTCCTCACCTTCTGTTATAATAAAACTGTGCGCCGGGTAAGTCTGTAAAACAAGCTTTTTGGCGATAGCTTGAAGGAAGGCCTCAGGTGCAGATTTAAAGAGAGGAAAACCTCGCAGGCTGTCTATAATTTCTTTAGGTGTTTCAAGAGCAAGTTTTGGCCAGTCTTCGTCAAAACCTTGAAACTTCTCTTGTACCGGCGAAGGTGTAGTCAAGGGAGAAACAGGGTGGTGAACGTTGGCGTGCATGCTCGAGGCAGCCATTGGGTGATTATTATAGCACTGGTTGGAGGCACTGCAGACGTTGGTAGAGGTGGAACGATCAGGGCATACTTCGTTGGGCGGAGATACTGGCTTAGAAGACATCGGCTTTGTCATATGGCTAAAATCTTTGGCTAAAGAAGGTCCAAAGTCGCTCAGTGCATTTTGGTCAGGATTCGGAGCAAAGCGTTGATTATTATTATTTTCTTTTTGGCAGGCATTAGTTGGATTCGATGGCACATCTAGAAAAGAGGGTATCGAATTTCTTTCAGACATCCTTAAAAACGAGACTGAAGCTTCCTAACACCCGTTCGAGATTTTATGTGCCAAATTTTGCCGAAAGAGAAGTGTTAAAAGAAGTGAAAGTAAAAAAAAAAAAGTGTTTGCGAAATGAAAAAGTAAAAGGAAAAGATGAAAAATGGGCGTGTTTTATTCTTGTACATATTATTTAGGTTCTAGAAAAAAAAAAAACGAAGATTCTAGCATTATAGCTGCAGGAGAAACAAGATCATTAACAAAATTTGGAGAAAAAAAAAAAGAAAATCAAAAATCAAAAATCAAAAATCAAAAATCAAAAATCAAAAATCAAAAATCAAAAATCAAAAATCAAAAATCAAAAATCAAAAATAAAATAAAATAAAATAAAATAAAAATGAAAAAAAAAAAAGCTTTAGCAAATCTTGATGTAAATAGAAAACGTCTACATTTGCCTTCATTTAGCTAAGACAATTAAAAGTCTTTACAGAAAAAAACATCCTTGATACAAATATATTGTAAACCAAGATATATACTGTTCTAGTCTCCGCAAATAGTCTCCGTAAATAGTATTTGTGCAACTTGGCCGGTTTTCAGCATCAATCGAAGGTGAGGACAGGAATGGCTCCTACCTGCTAGTACTTAACTACAGTAATAGAATGGTGACGAATAACTGACTATCCGACTGGCTTACGCAAGGAAGGCTTACTCAAAGCTTAGACTTAAGGTTAAATGAGTTGTCGATCCTAAATTTTTGATAGTCTTTTTTCTGTTTGATCTCTTTCTCTATTTAGTTTACAACTTTTTATTTATTTAATCTGCTTAGGGATTTGAGATGAGAAAGTGTAATTATATATTGTAAGACAACAATTTGTCAGCTTCGGATGAAAAACAACTTAAGTTTGTTTTAGATTAAACAGCCCTATGTATGAAAAAAAAACAAGGCTAAATAATGAGACATTAAAACCGTATAACTGAAAGAGAATGGTAGGCTAGCCTTCCTGTAGGCAAAACACAATGGCGATCAAATAAAATTTCTCTACAAGCAGATACCTCCTATCCAGCTACTTGGCCAAGCCCAGCGACTGGCAACCAGTGGCATCACATATTGCAGAGTACGAATAGCTGTGAAAGAGTATCAAGAGTTGTTTAGTTGAAAGACTATTTATTATTCCACTGATTGGAATGGTCGTGGTTTAAGGGGATCGGGTAGTCAAGTCCGAGTATTGGAAACTGAATAAGTTGACCTTTCAAAACAGCAAGAAAAAAGACTGATAATAAAAGGCACTTACTGTGATTCTAGTAATTAGAAATTTAAGAAAAAAACAGAATGTTAAGATAGAAATCAAAAATATAATTACTCTTCGTCTTCAAACAAGTTACAGAGGGTTGAATATTTAACCAAAAAAAAAAATCATTTCAAAGAAACCATTAATATTTGTAGTGAAAAACATTTCTTCTACAATTTCCAATTTTTTCAAATCCCGGCCAAAAATGATCGTTCGATGTAACCCTAAAAGTGTCGTCAAAATGCAGGCATTAAAAAAAATACTAATAGGAGGGTAGCACAATTTAACGGGAAAAACCAACAAATTCAGCATTCCGAAACACCCACAAAGATGCCAATTCGCATTTCAGGTATTTGGTTTTTTTTGGTAAATTTTGAAAATTTTCAACTTCCAAGATGTTTTCTATTCTGATATTGCTGAATTGGCTGTAGATTTGACTGCTATTACATGGTTTTAAATTATATTTTTAAAATATCTAACTATTATTTTTAAACTAAATCCCTCTTTATTGCTTTATAACGACAATTTACGCGAGATAATACGCATAACATTTATGCAAATTTTTCAAATGACGTATTTAAAAGTTCAATACCTGTGACTGTCTCAATAAAATGTTACATTTGAATCCTTCTAAAATCTGCAGTTATGTATTATTAACATAGTTTGTATTTGTCTAGTAATCTGGCATGTAGACCTAGAATAAAAATGGAGAGCCTCGAGGGAAAAAAAAATAAAAATAAAAATAAAATTCGGAATCAACTAGCTACAACTTTTTCAACAAGTCGCAAAGCTTAACATGAAATAAATTTACAAGATCAAAAAATATTTTTATACATTTCCAAAGCAGTCAATATGTAATACTTTTTTTTAAACACCTTTTGCTAATGCTAGTGCCTTTTTTTCATTGATTGAGTGTGAATTTAGTTTAGAGATGCGCCAGGAATTAAAAGTTTAGGAAACACCTATATCTATTTTTGATATATCGACTTCAAGAGATTTGTAAACAAAACCACCTATTTTCATACCGTTCAACACCTGCGCTATGAATGTATTCGAACAATCCAGTATTTAGCTTTTTTTTCTTTACTTACATGCAACTACAGTCTGGCAGAGCACGTGATTGACCAGCATCATCATTTTTTGTAGATTGAAAATATTGTCAAAATTCATTTCCGTGGATAACACGATTTTTT
>JAKUCA010000383.1:0-15619 GCA_030567025.1 Geotrichum europaeum
ATTATTTTTATTATTTTTATTATTTTTATTATTTTTATTATTTTTATTATTTTTAGAATTATTTTTGTTTTGTTTGTGTGTTTTTATTTGACGGGTTCTGCCAACCACCAGTTGACAGTATTATCTCAAAAACAACTTTAAATTGAGTTTTGCCATGAATATAAAAACGGCACAAACATAAGTCAAAAAATATCTGCATGTGTTGCTATAGTAACAACAATAGTTTATATATATATCTTTTTTTTTTGGAAATCAAAAGATCAGTTTTTCTTATACAGGCGACGCGAAACACGAGCAATGTATTTTTTTTTTTATTGCTGATAAAGTTCTCTACGTGATGCTGCGACAGAGACCCTGCACCAGATTAGTGGCTTTAAAATGGCTCCCAAACTGTGCATAAGGAAAACCTCTGTGCATCCAACTGCACAAGTTATTTTATACTCTCGTATACGGGTTTTCAACCTGACAGGACTTACAAGTTTTTTCCCAATGCATCCGATATCTATGTAGGATACCAGAATCAATATTTGAGGTACGAGGCCAACCAAAATTAAGGATTCAGCTCCTGATTACAGAACCGCAATACACTCCTGATTTACCCCCAATTAAAGTAAACCCAGCCATCAATAATTGGATAATTTGTTGTCAAACATTTAAATATAAAAAATTCTTACACCTACTCGGTATCCATGCGATCCTCATTCTTCCTTAAAATCACAATACCCTCCAGTGAATGCGTCAAACTCTTGTACTCATCATCTTCCAACTCGGCTCTTTCACCATAACTAAGCAGAACCGGAGTAGAGTGCGTAACCCAACCAGTGATAGTCTTAGGTCTACCTGCCTGACCAACGACATCGACAGCCTGACCAATGCGAACATTAACCTTAATAGGCTGTAGATTCTCATCAAGAGTAATAAGCATGCGAGGTCTAATAGCGTTCGTCAGGTAGTAAAGCAAAGTATGCGATGATGACAAAATAAAAGACTTGGGGTCCAAAAGAGCAACAGAGACAGTCAACAGACTGGCAAGAGAAACTCTTGACAGAATCTGACGGTCAGTGTTGAAGGGGTTAACAGTAAGAGTACCCTTACCCATGTGAACAAGACCTTGAGCAATGCGCACTGTGAACAGAGAATCGGCCTCCCGAGAGTAGTAACTAGCCAATTGCCGTAACAACTGAGCAAGTCTAGCATTGTTAGTACCAGCACCAACCAGACCCATTGAGTAGATAGAGTTGACAGCGACATCCAGGTCAGTGTCATGCGAATATCTTGACAAGGTGTCAAACACCTTCATCTCAGGGTTGGAGGCAGACACCAGACCCATGGCAAGGGGAACAGCTCTTCTAATGTGAGGCTCACCATAGTGCATAAGGTGGCTGAAATGTCTAAGAACCATCTCTTGACCAATGTCTTCACCCATGGCAATCATAGCCAAACCGAGAACAGAAAATCCTTGCGCCTGACTTTCAAAAAGTTTCTTTTCCTTCTTCTCCTCAAGATCAGCAGAGTCAGCCTCGGGTGTTTCAGTCTTTTCAGTCTCTTCCTTCGTCTCATCATCATCCACCTCAGTTCTCTCAGTACAGTTGTGCAACAATTCCTGAATTTTGAGAACATTACCAGTACCGGCGTAAGAGCAGATAGAGACGAGGACGTCGACAACAGAAGCCATAGGATGGTCAATAGCTTTGATAGTTTCCAGGACCTCTTCAGTTTGCTCGTACTTGCCCATAAAAAGCAGACCCAGACCTAGCGCCAAGAATCTGGTCCACTTATCAGAGAGTTGCTCCTTAGTGCGCTCTAAGAGGGTTTGCAAGATAGTAGAGGCAATCTCACCGTTAGCGGAACCAACAAAAATATGACCCAAAGCGAGAGCAGCAAGAGAAGACACCTCCATCGAAAGGTTGGTATCAGAGATAAGAGGGGAAAGTCTCTCAAGTAGATCTTGTCTTTTAGAACCAGCGTAAGCGAGACCAATACCAATAAGAGCAGAAGTCTGGAAAAGAGAATCAGAGTCAGCATCAGCATCTAGATACTCATCCAGCAAAGCAAGAGCAGGATCAGACTCGTCGTGTACACCAGCGTTAACAACACCAATGCCAAGAATGGCACCAGCCTTAACATTTCTATCCGTGGACATCAGGTATCTGTCAAGTTGTTGAAGACCATTGTTGTAGTCCCACTGATTAATCATGCCCAAACTCGCAGTTGTGCTAATAATACCGCCGGCCTTAGTTTGGTAAATCCAAGAACGCTTCTCAACATCGGTGTTCAAAAGCTTGTCGGTACCATAACCACAGTTGACAAAGGCATTGACAAAAGCAGTGGCAAGATTTTGTTTAGCAGAACTAAGACCACTGGCCGAGCCATAAAGCGAATTCTCTAATTGACTCTTGTAAATGTCTTCTGGAACCTTGGGGTCGAGAAGATTAAGCTCCTTTGCCAAGTAAACAAAGTACTCAGACAGGTTGACATTAGAAACGCAAGCTTGGACCTCTTCATCATCAACCTCAAACCAATATTGCTGGCGGGCAAGAATGAAAGCAAGCTGCTTCTGAACAAGAATATCACTGGTAGCATCCAGAACTTGTCGGATGAGATCGTCGTCATCAATGCGGATTGCCAGGGCCAAGGCCTGGGTAAGTTGATTGTGAGATAAATAAATAGAGTAGGCAGTATGAAGAAAAGCGAGATCATCAGGAGGAGCAAGTAAAGGAACACAGCTGACCATGTAAAGACAAGCGCGGGCAAATGTGTTCTTGTCGACAAACTGAGGCAATTGCTCAATTGCCTCAATCTCAGAAAGCAAATCAACCGCATCGGCCTCTGCATTATGTTGTAAGAAGAATGGGACAATCTTCAAAGAGAGAGCAAGAAGATCATCAGTAGAATCATCGTTATCGGTTCTAACGCTGTATTCTTCGCCGATTTCTAAGGCAAGGTGGCGCATGTATTCGTGACCCCAACTTCCAATGTCATCCACAATCGAAAGAAGTCTATATTTCAGAGAGTCTCTCTTACCATCACCGGAGTAGGTCATGGCAAGTACCGAGAGAACATCCGCTAATTGGTTCTGTAATTCTTTGGGCCATTGATCGTATCTTTCGCTTAGACTAGGATAATGAGGTCTGAGAAACTTCAAAGGTTTTGGTACCGCAGTCATTGATGAAGTGGAAGTGCGAATGAAGTTCTTCAGAGACTCCAAAGCGGGCTCGTAAAGTTCGGTGTTAGACTCCTTGAGTCTTTCGACGAGCATTTCAAGCTCATTCTTCAATTTTTCATCTTCTTCAGATAATTCTTCTGTTTGTTGTTGCTGTTGCTTTTTCTTGTCGGTTTTTTTCAAGGAGGAGACAGAAGAAGGTTGTTCGGGTTGATCCAACTTAGAATCGGAAGGAGACTTGGAACCCATTGTGTCAGGTTATACAATTGGCTTAATTAAGTGAAAATAAAGAGTAAAGGGTAGGGAGGGAAAGGAAGCGAAGAAGAAAAAAGGTGGTGAGGAAAGAAAACCGAGAAAGCCAAAATGGTAAAAGAAGTGGAAACAGGAAGAAAGAAACAGTGGCAAAGTTATGTTCTGTGAGTTACTTAAGGCTGAGATGTTCATGCCAACCCGGATTTTTAATACTTGAGATTTTAAATTATTGAAAACCAAAAGGCTGAAGAGAACGCAACGAGAAAAAAAAAGTGATAATAAAACTAAATCATGTCATTTAACTTGAGTTTCTTTCGGTTTTTTTGATATCTCTTCTATTTTTCGAACTTCGTGCTTGATTTAAAATGCTTTCTGATCCTATTAATCTTCCTAAATGGCTCGCTGAGAACAGCAATCTCCTAAAGCCTCCTGTGAATAACTTTTGTATCCACAGAGGTGGGTTCACTGTTATGATTGTGGGAGGGCCTAACCAAAGAACCGACTACCATGTTAACCAGACTCCAGAATGGTTCCATCAAATTAAAGGCCATATGACATTAAAGGTGGTCGACGAGGGAAAGTTCAGAGACATTACCATTGGGGAGGGCGACATGTTTCTTTTGCCTCCCAACACCCCTCACAACCCTGTCAGATATGCTGACACAATCGGGATCGTTGTCGAGCAAGATAGACCTACCGACCTTGAGGACTCAATTCGTTGGTACTGTCCAAATTGCAAGGAAATTGTTTACCAGAAGAGCTTCCACATGCATGATCTGGGAACCCAGGTCAAAGATGCTATTTTGGAGTTCCAGGCTGATGAATCCAACCAAATTTGCAAAAGCTGCGGAATCAAGGTCTCAACCCACAGCTAAGAAGGACTCGCTTTCTTTCACGATATAATGATGATTGTTTTACTTGTAAATACACTATGAAATATTTTGTTTTGAGATCGTAGATTGTCTTAGTATCAAAATATTTTTTTGGAATATGAGGATTCATATACAAAATTCTATCCATTGTGATATCAATCTTGGTTATGAAACAAAACGGACTATCAAAGTTGACAGTTCAGATTTCTTTTTCCTCATTTATTTCTATCGGAAATTTCTGTTCCTCTCCAACTCCTTCTCCTTTTCAAATCACAACAAGTTTCTAACGAAATCTTTTTTTTTTTATATACGTCAAATCATTTATTCTCATGGGTCAAGTCCTCACAAAACCGGTTACTGAGAAGGTAGTGTGCTATGTACTCAATTACATCCATCAATGGCTCAATTGTTAACCCTCGTTTATTTTTAGAGCTCAGAAAGTGATCTTGATGCCAGATTGATTTACGCCGTTTCTTCTATGCAAGGCTGGAGGACAACCATGGAAGACAAGCACTCGGCAGTGTTGTCCATGGATAGAATCCAAACCGATTTGGAGCCAGAAGAGCTAATTAACAAGAACTATTTATCGTTCTTTGGCGTGTATGATGGTCACGGAGGTAAGTTCAATTCAAAAATAGTGCACCAATTGATCAGTTTCTGATTTTTTTTTCTTAGGTTCGCAGTCTGCTGAATATTGTGAAGCCAACTTTCCCAGGGTATTGAAGGAGCAACATGAATATCAGCAGGGAAACTACGGCCAGGCAATGGTTGACAGTTATCTTAGCCTGGATGATGAATTGCATGTGGTTTACGACCCAATGTCGCATCATGGCTGTACTGCCGTGACAGCGTTGATATCAGACGATGCAGTTTATGTCGCAAACGCTGGCGACTCTAGAGCCATTTTGAGTGTCAATGGCTCTGCTAAACCGCTATCTTTTGATCACAAGCCTATCCATCACGGCGAGTATCACCGAATCATCAATGCCGGCGGGTTTGTTGAACGGGGAAGAGTTAACGGCAAGTTGGCGCTATCTAGAGCGATCGGTGACTTTGAATTTAAAGATCAGCCGAGAGTAACATCTAAGGCACCACAATTATTTGCAGTTACTGCCAGTCCAGAAATAATCATCCGAAGATTGACTTCTGATGATGAATTTCTGGTACTGGCATGCGACGGTATCTGGGATTGCGCAACTTCCCAAAAAGTGGTGGGGTTTATCCGACGGTCTATTGCCGAGGGACAAGAACTAGATTTTATTTGTGAAAACTTCATGAATTATTGCCTTGCTGACGTCAATAATATGTTGGGAATTGGTACAGACAACATGACTATAATGATTATTGGATTTTTGAATGGACGGACCAAGAAGGAGTGGTACGAACTAATTCGCACACGAGTCCTGAATGGTGAAGGCCCGGCTGCAACTGTGGAAGAGGTCAAACCTAAATTGGTGGAGAAAGAAGATACTCTTATTGATGAAAACGATAGACTAAACCTGGTGGATGAGGTTAAGATTCAACCGACATCTATCAGTCTTCAGCAGCTACTTGGTATTGACGCTTCAATTAAGAATGAGAATGGAATTATGGTCATCCACAATAAGTTAGAGGCTACTCTTACACAACTGGCAAACCCTGCCAGTGAAAGCAGCCCCATCAGTGCAAAGGATGAGGAATAAGTGACCAGTGTCACTATTGAATAAATAATAATATAGCATGTATTGATACAAATTTAAAATTCAACTATTACTCTAAATTGAATAGATCCATGGTGTTTTTCCAAGCTGCTTCTGACACTTCACGCTCAGTGATGCCCTTAATGCTAGCAACAACCTGAGCAACGAGAGAGATGGCACAAGGCTCGCAACGTCCGGTGACCATGGTACCTTCAGCAAACTTTTCCTTTTTAACTGTAGGAAAAGGTAAAAGCTGGGCGGGTTTCTTAATAGGCTGGCCATGTTCATCCTTATTCTTTGCAGCCAAATGATGTTTAAATGAAGCATGTGAGGGTCTAATTTCACACCAAGGACCATCAGTTTCCAGCAAGAGTTTGTCTAGAGGAACATGCTTTACCACTTCAAGGTTTTCTTCAGTTTTCAAAGAGCAGCCGTTGATGCCAATATAAAGACCTTTGTCAACTAAAATTTTCATTTCCTCCACGGTGCCTGTGAAAGAGTGGACGACACCGCCCCTGGGCAAACGCCCGCTGTCGAGGTAGGGAAAGAGAATATTTCCAAAATCATCATCCGCAGCCCTAGAGTGTAGAAAAAGAGGTAAATCGACTTCAACCGCAATATCAAGCTGCGATTTGAACACATCTCTTTGAATATCAGCCGCGGCATAGTGGAGTCTATCGTAGTCTAGACCAATTTCGCCAAATGCCTTGACAAATCCGTTTTTCTTTCCCTCTAAAACCACTTTTTTCAGTTCTGCGTAATACTCAGCTGGCGAAGTGATTGATTCTATTTTATTATAAACGTCATTAGCATGACAAGGGTGAACACCTGCGGTTGAGTATAAAAGACCAGGATGGGGTTGACATAATTCTATAACATCCTTTGCTTCTTTAAGGTAAGACGAAGTGACGAGCATTTTGTCAACGCCATTGAACTTGGCGCGTTCAATCACCTTTTCACGATCCGATTCATGTACTTTTTTGCCGTGGTAGATGCCAGAGAATTGTAAATCACTGAGGTTTATGCCTACAAATAGTTAGGAATAGAGGCTAGCTTGTAGAACAGATTGATACATATCATACCAATATCTGCATATCTCAGTCGTTGGATAGCCACAGAAGCCATTGTTGAAAATGGCCGATAAATCCGCTTAGCCAAAATTGGGTGGTTGGGTATATGCTGGAGCAATGTAGTTATAATCAATAGATTTAATAAAGGCAAAGAGCTATGGTGAGCTAAGGCAAGGTGGACCTGAAAGTGAGGGAAAAAAAAAAAAAAAAAGGGAACTTTCAAGTTCCCATGCCCAGATGAGACACTTGGGCTCTGAAAATACCATCTTTAGTCCCGAATATTTGAAACTCAAGTCATATTGGACAGTTAACAACCAATCTGTTGGAGTCCAGATACATTAGAAAGACAAAAAATACATGTTAGATCTATCAGAAGATTTTTGGCAATCTACTCGACACCTTATAGAGCCAATTTGATTTGTAGCTCAAAATAAGTTTTCGAATTGGGAGGTTTAAAACAAAGACCTATCAACTGTATGGTTCGATTTGCAAGTAGGGCAGATTTAGACTATTTTTTTTTTTTTTCAAAAATAAAAAAACGACAAGAGGAAATGCATGCTGATGAATCTAATCTATATCTCATCTGTTTTAAGTCTTTGCGCACAGGCTCGTGAGACCTTCCGAGAGAAGATTCTTCAGGACAGTACAAATAACGATGTTTCTAGAAGACAAAAATTTTGCCGCTTAGAGGGTTCGGGATCACAGAGTTTATATAGTAGCCGTCTTGTGACTACAGGAGTGATTTATTTTGTTTGGTTGCAGACAATAATTAACATCAGATGTCGTTGCATGATATTAACCTCGAAGACTTTTTTTTTTTTCAGGCTGAGAATTTGAAATTTTTTTAACTTCAGTATGACTAGTAACTTGAACCTTATGCTATTCAAATAAAATGGGTAAAATCTCTTGTTTTCCCCACGTATCTCACTGAATCCTTTTGCCTCGTTAAATCTCCAAAAAGATCGGGACGGTTTTGAACTGGCTAAGGCTTGTGTATGCGGGCAAGGCAAAAAGCAACAAACTGTTTGGCAAGAATAGTAGATAATAATCTAACTGCAGCGGAGATCATTCTGAAAGGAGGTGCTTTGTTGCCAAATTGGCTACTCCCTTGAAGCAAATCGAAGGGAGACATGTACAAAAGGCACTCAACCGCACAAGAAAAAACCAGGAGCTGCAAAAAGCCTAGATCCACACTAATCCAACCAACAGCGTCTATTAAGAGATACTCCCCCCTTGCCGACGTTTTATTAATATTATTTTTTTAATCCAGCAAAAGCAACAAAAGTTTCAGTTTAAAACTATCAAGTTTCCACAATGCTTGAAAACAGCCTTTTATCATCACCATCAGCGTAACGACTCTCCATTTAAGATATGATTAACTGGAGTTATTTTCCTACCTTCTTCCCTAACCTTACCCGCAGCAAGTAAATAAGTAAATGGCCAAGTTCAAAAAAAAAATCTAAAACCACTTGCCTTAAAAAAAAAAAAGTCGGCTCACTAAAAAAGAAAAAAAAACTAAAAAAAAAGGAGATAGTCCTGATTTTTTTTTTTCTTGAAAATTTCCCTTCTTTTTCTTCTCCTATTGCACCTCTTTTTTCTACTACCTATTCACTTCCTTTGGTTCCTCCTTTTTTTATTTTATTTTTTTTTCTTTTTTTTCGTTATGGGATCTATCTAGGATTTTCAATCATGTCAATATCTAATACTATCGTACTATATTAAAGGAATTACATATACATACACACCCGCACTGTTGTCTCGAAAAAAAAATACACTTAAATGTCAGTCATGTCTGCCGTCGCGCTGAGTGACCCTCTGAACGATGGCACACATTCCAATATACTCACAAGTCATACGCTATCTTCCGAGACAGCGTTAGCCGCAGAGTTCGATACTGAGGACCATGTTATGACCATTCTACATAGTGAGTCTCTACAGTACCAAGACGTGGAGGCACTTGTTGTTGGACTGAATCCCCAGCGGTCTCAGGATATCCTAATGTCTTACAGAATTCTTTCCACCCTTACTCAATATCTCGAAGAAACCAACTCATGGACCTTCTGTCTGCTCAACAACTACGATTTCCAAACTCATGTTCGCCAATTTGATCTTGATGTTGCTATCGTGGTTGGAAAGCGGGCAGAGCATCTATTAGCCGAAATTTATGCCTGGAATATCCCGCGATTAAAAAAAATGGTGTCGTCCTTCTCTGCATACTACTCTGACGAAGCCACTATTCTTACTGTCATAATTTTTCGCATTGTTTCCAAATACTCTGACCTGGAATTCACACTTCAATTGGCATTATCGCGAGCAACGCTCATAAAAATCCACTACGAGATGACCGGCTTGTTCTCGAAACTCCCCGGAGAAAACGAAACAAATACCAAAAATGGGAAGCAACATGCAGACTTGGTATCTGCTTACCGCCAATTCGTTACACAGTTACTTAGTGAGATTGAGTCTTCGCCATTCGAGTCTGTGCAGCAGGAGCTCTTCCAAGTGGTCAGAGATTTAAGCTCCATGTTTTCCAAATTCTCCGATTCGCAGATGTTCAAGTCGCTGGAGGGCCCCGGGGCCGAGTACGACTCGTTTTACGACAACCCACAGGCTCCTCCTGTTCCCTCTTCATCTCGACTTCCTCCGCTTGCGGAAGATGATTACCGAGAAGAGAATTCAACTACGACATACCTCAAGCCTAACCACAACTCACAAAACAACCATAGAAGAACTTTCTCCAACTCCACCATGTTTTCGGCCACTACTGCCGCTTCTGCAAGAACTACCATTTCCGAGGAGCTTCCTGCTATGATGCAGGCCTTTGAAATTGCCAAAAAGCGTGAGGAATACACCAAGCTACACAGTACACCACCAGAAACCCCCATTCGCACGACCAGCAACCTTAACGGCAACCACAAAAGTCCTACCTCTCCCTCTTCTTCTCAGTCTGTTATGTCATCTCCTAATTCGACGACTTCCACTACGAACATTCGGTCACAAAACCAGCCATGGTCTAGTGCATCTACCGTTTCCCACTCGCGGAAATCGGTATCGCCGCCTTCTGTCGCCGGCTCACTGGGCGCAGCGATGGTTGTCAAGCACCAAGAGTCGCCCGCAGAAGGCAACATGCAGGTCAAGATGATTTCCAACAGAATGATGATTCTTGTTGATGGCAAGTACATTGACATGCAAGAATGGGCCGAGAAGGTCAATTCAAATTCGCAACCGCATCACATGCCTATGCCTATTCCCACCATCCATGGGCCAGCTAGTCCGGCTCCCTCAGTTGCGTCGTCTGCTGCACCAGGAGCGGCTGGCGCCCCCGCCAACTTTGGGTTGGGAACGCTTTTCCAGCCGTGGTTGAGACCCGCTGTTACCAACAAGCCTATTGTCATTGATGATCCATCATCTGACAATAACAAGCAGCAGCTTGTGGTAAAGAAGGATAAACGCGTTGCAAAAGCCCAGTCAATTGACAACATTCTGGCCAAGCAGAATGGCAACAAGCCAACTTCAACATTGGACCTGCTACGCTCGTCGTCAATGCCAATGAAAACTAACAATGCTACCGCGCCCACGTTGAACGGCTTTGCTGCGGCCAACCGGATTCCTGGCGGTAAAATAGGTGCGTCCGCTGCTACGGCCACTACCGCTTCAGGCTACCTGGCTGCAGGTGCCACTGTCGGCGCTCCCACGGCAATGGGTGGTTCTTGGATCAAGAGCATGCTGGGCAAGGCTGAGGATCAATTTGAAAAGAACTACAAGACGAATATGGAATTTTAAGTCATGGTGTTTAATTTTTTTTTTTTTCTTTTATGTGATTTGTTTTATTTTTTTTTTATTTTTACTATTAACATAACTTTTTTATTGTATTGTTTATTTTTATAAATGTATTTTTTTATTTTTATTTTTTTCATTGATCGCTTTATTTAAACTTGACTATTCTGAACTATACTGTTCTTTTCTAATCAGTTGTGCAAGATTCCTTTTAAAAGGAATCCAGGAGTAAAGACTCAACGTCTAATCCCTAAAGATTAGACTCATGTTTTTTCAATAGAATAATTCCTAGATCCATCAATCAATAATCTGTCAATCGTGTCCTAAATCAGAAGTGACTCCAAGTAAGCATATTTCTAGCCGTCTTTGAGTTGATTTTCTTCTGACTTTTAGAAATAATCTTCTGGGTCTCGAATTTGGGTAAAAGTATTGTAACGAGGAACGTTTAAATTAAAAGAAATAATAATAATAAAAAAAAGAAGACTTACTAAAAACAACTCTCAAATAAAATCCCGGAAAGGAGATGATTCTCCATTGAATCCTTCCGAGGAAATACTTTTTTATTTAGAATTTTAGTGTTGACCGCGAATAAAAGATAGAATCAAAGGCGGATGATGGAAAAAGGCAGGTCCCTAAGTCCATCATCACCCCCACACAATTGATCAATGACCCTTCTTTACACAGAAGGTTTTAGAAAATACTAGAACTTCATATCTTAACTTGAAACGGTGTAAAGATAAAATCTGAAAACCTCATCTTGTAGGTTGAAATGAGGTGAGTAAAAAAAAAAGAGATCAGGGAATTTCATTTCTTAATTTATTATGTAGTAATCCTCTACCCTTAAAGCTAGCTGGATTGAGTGTGACTAGTGGAAGATAACTTGTCTAGACTTCAGGCCAATATGGCTGATATGAAACATAATTGATTCGAAGGGAACTCAAGCACACTTCTGCGAGAGATCACCAGTCCATCGCAAAATAAAGAGCATACATAAACAATACCAATATGAAGCCAAGTTTCTAACGCCATTGGTCGTAAACAGTAAAGAAAAATAGATAAAACATGAAATAGAATAAAAGCCAATGGTAGCTGGACTCGTCAGACCAGCTCCGTTACACTATCCCCGTCTACATTAAGAATCGTCTCAGATTCTTGAGGTAATTGGGTTATAAAATCCTGCATCAACCGATGTCTTTGTCTAGCAGGTAAAGTTAAGAAAAAAAAATCATGAGAAATCGTTAAAGTAAGAGATGGATCGCAATCTTTGAATTGCAAATCATAAGTTTGGACCCCTTGGCCGTTGTTTTTAGAATAATAATTAAAGCCTACTACCACCTTGATCATAGATTTGAAGTATTGTACTTCTTCTTCCGATTTGGGAGAAATACTATCATATACCTTTCCCTTCGGTGGTAAAGTTTAAGAAATTTGATATTAATAAGACTTTTCCTCCCTGGACAACCTAGTTTATAAGCGTTGTCGCCATTTCCGCAACGTACTGTAAAAGGGCCATGGTACAGAGGGTGAGTCTTTTTAAAGTTGGCTGTGCGCACGAACGCGTCTCACAAGGACTTTATCTCTAGATTTAAAGATAAGTTCAGAACGATGAGCATTGGTATGGCGTTCTTGTTTGCGTTGAGCTTCAACCAGACTATCACGAGTGCATACTATAATAGCTTCCATATGTGAAACAAGATCCTCGACTTAGTTCAATTTCTCATCGCGTAACAAAAGTTGGACTAGACTAGGTGTACGAGGCTGTATTCCAAGATGTGCCAGAAAGGGAGTGCTATTAATCGATTCTTGAAAAGAGTTATCATAGGCAAATTCATAACCGAAATAGCATCGTACCAACCATCATCATTATCCTGATAAAGGACCTTGAGCATTCGTCTTATTATACAATTGAATCGTTCGGTCTGGCCATCCGTGGCAGCATGATTGAAAGTAGACATTTTTAATTGTACTCCTAACCTTTCAGTAAAATGGTTCCATAGTTCGCTATTGAAGCGCGGATCCCAATAGACGAGAGAAATCCATGGAGTCTCAAAACATTCCAAACTGAACTATTAGCAATGTCTTTGGCAGTATTATCCTTTTTTCCTGTGTGGTACAATGTGAGCGCGTTTAGAAAGGCGATCAACCACCACATACAGTTCGTCAAAGCCTTTGACTTTAGGGAAACCTGGTATAAAATCTATTGAAATAGATTCCCAATGTTGCGAAGGTAATTCAAGAGGTCTAAGAAGTCCTTTAGTTACAGGCTTCCCCAAGTTTACACATTGACAAATATAACAAGTATGTATATGATTTTGCATGTCTCGGTACATTCGGGGCCAGTAATATCTAGTAGCAAAGATCAAGTGGGATATGTAAAAACTAAAATGACCACGTATAGGTGCATCGTGAGCTTCTGCAAGAAGGCGAGCTCGCAATAAACCAGCAGGGATGCATAATAGTAAGTCATTGTTGTCTAGTCAAACAGTGACATCATAATAAAGCAAGCCATTGAAGATGCAATAATGTTCAGCATTTGCTCGGAACTCTTTAGGCACTTTATCGTTTTGAAGAGCTTCATACAATTCTCCAAAATCAGAGTCCTTTGGCAATGCTTTCTTGATTTCTTCAGCGTATTTCAGAGCTTACGCTTGTTTGTCATCTCAATGGAATTTATAAATGCAATAAAGTGCCTTTTCCTCCTCCTCTTCTTCGGCTGTCTCAGCCGTTAAATGGGGGAATGGGCATAGAGCATCAGCAGCAGAGTTCTTATTACGCGACAAATGCTTGATGCGAAAATTGTATTCCAGCAAGGTATCTATCCATTGAGCAATTCTGTGCTATGGTGTTTTCTGGTGTGAAAGCAAATAGGTAAGAGAAAAGTGGTCAGTGCGTACTATAAATTCGCGACCCAAAAAAATGTGTCTAAAAAATTTCATTGCATCACCAATAGCTAAACATTATTTTTTCTCTGACAGTGTACTTTTTCTCCTATGGTTTAACGCCTTTTGGATATCACGGCTTTTATTTCAGGGTCTTCAGTCTGTTATTTATTTTTTATTTTTATCACAAGCAAAATTTTTTTTTTTGATTGATGGGGGACAATGATGTGGACTTGCTGCTTTTTGATTACGCCACATTGAAAAAAACTGCAATAGGCCCTCCTTACTGCGCATTTGGTTCATGGAAGTTATGGGAGGAGCGGTGGCTACTAGCTATCAGGAACAAATATAGTGCTTCAATTGTATTCTACTAGTTAATTATTGGATATGTTTTTCATTTGGCTAGAAACCGCAGTGTGTCTTTTAACTATCATGAGCTTGATTCTTAACCTGAAAAAAAAAAAAAAAAACTTTTTTCAATAGGAGATCAACAAGACTATATTTTGGTGGGCTTTGGATGGGATCTCAATTCTTGATTTCAATTAGATGGACTTTCTGCCCCATCTAATATCCTTTTACAGTTTATCAGGTTCTGGTTATGAAGAAGCTCAAGCCATTAACTGCGGTAACTACACTCTAATCATTCAATTTATGGAAAAATTATCAAGTCTCAAAACAGCTGCAGGATAACTGACGTAACTATCCACCAGTACAAACAGTTGACCCTAAAAACACATATTTTATTGTTATAGAATAAGAGCCGTTATATACATTATTCAAGACCCAGTTATTCATTAGTTACTTTTAGCAATTCAGTGAATGGCTGAGAGTAAAAATCTGCAGCTGTGCTATTCCATCAAACTTAGCTGTCTGGAGACTTCTGGTTCTGGAGATTGATCAAGTAGCAAACACAGATAGGTTCTAGCTACGATCGCTAATAAAAATGCACCAACATATACTGCAAGCCCCAACTTTGTTGGCAGCAAGCGCAGGTGATGCTAGTACTGCTTAAGCCTTTTGTAGTGATTGCTCCGGTGACGGCAAGAATACTGTAAACTAGCAGCCGTCGGTTCGTAAAACTGCAACGCCTCAAAAAAATGTAACTATTTCTAAGATTTATTACATATGCTTACTACTATCACAGTAAAAAAATAATGCAAAAAAAAAAAAAAAAAAAAAGTTTTTTCAAGACCTTTAAAAATTGTCTTGATCTAGTACTAAAATTTAAATTGTCGTAGAGATTTCTTGAGCGAATCTGGAGCCAGTAAATTAGAAATCTATAGGAAGAACTAAACTAACTGCTCTGACAATGCTCGGTCAATATATACCGCTAACCGGCACTTCTGTCCGACAAGTCAGGACTATCATGAATTTCATGTTTTTTTCTTCTCATGTTCGAGGGACTTTGAAATTGTTTACCACTGTGGCAGCTTTATTTCAAAGAGACTTTAGTGAGAGATTTTATCCTTAAAAGCCAGTTAGTAAGCAACCACAAGCTAAAAAAAAAAAAAAAATGCTTCAAAAAAATATGCGTGGGGGTTATCACAAAGCAATTGGTTATTGGCTCCACTGACAGAAGCAAAAGACTGAGCAAAAGGTAAACGACAGCGGTTAAGAATCCAAGCCTTGTATCCTAGATGTTTTTTTTTTTTTTTTTTTTAAATTTCTCTTTTTTTTTGATTTTTCTTTGCCATGCTCTGGCCTAAGCATACATTCATCGGATAACTTATCTAGGTTGCCGGTTTTTCCAGTCACCATTCCTAACTTGTCCCTTTTGTTCTCTTTAGTCTTTTCAAAGCAAAAAAAAAAAAAAAAAAAAATATTAAAATCTTAAAAAAAATATATTTTTTTAATCTTAAAAATTTTTTTTTATTTTTTTTTTTTTTTTTTTTTTTTTTTTTTTTTTTTTTTTTTTTTTTTTTTTTTT
>JAKUCA010000384.1:0-15614 GCA_030567025.1 Geotrichum europaeum
AAAAAAAAAAAAATAAAAAAAAAAAAAAAAAAAAAAAAAAAAAAAAAAAAAAAAATATATATTTATTTTGTAAAAAATAAATTCAAAGAGTAAAATTAATAATTTTTTTTTTTTTTTTTAAAAAAAAAAAAAAAAAAAAAAAAGAGAGAGAAAAAGCAGACAAATATCAATTAGCAACAACATTAGATTAGACAGGTACTGCACGAGAACAGGCATGGGCTCGACGCAACACCAGTTTTAAAGGTAGTCGTAGCTCTGGTGCTAGTTCAAGATCAAGTAAATTAAGCAAAACATCATAAAACGATGGTTGTTGTTGTTGCAACGAAGGTTGGAACACAAGATCAATAAAATCACCTTGTGGGAACCCCTTATCATCAGCAAGTCCATCAAGCACACCCACCAGCACCAGATCCCAGTTATTGTTGGTTGTGTTACCAAACCGCTCGACAATATCATATGAAATAGCAGCCACGTCGGCCTTGACGGGCACCAGCAGCCGCTTGTGCTTTTCACTCGTATCATCACCTACAGCAGTGTCATACTGCGCAATAAGACTAAAGCAAAGTGTCAAAAATACTAGCACAGAAAAGGTCTCTTGTTTGGCCAAGTTGGGCATCTGCTTCATGAGACCTTCCTTGAACAAATTTACCCGCAGTTGCTTATCCGCATTAAACTTGTTGGAAAAGGTGTAACTCTTTTTGAGCAGCGCTAGTACCCGTAGTGTTTGTTCTAGTGGCATCAACTCCAGGATCCGGCCCCGGCCGCTGCTGCCGCTAGACCAGCCACTACCGCTCACAACCGGCGATGTGGGCTCCACTGGCGTGCTTGCAATTGGCTGCGGGAAAAACATATCCTGAATCAAATCAATCAACAGTAGCTGTAAAATACACTTGACAATTGTCTTGCGGAATTTTTCCTGGCGAGACTGGGTGTCAGGCCCAGCCCATGAGATCACGCGCTTGTGTAGCTTGGCCACGCTTCGTTTCGATGTGAGCCTAGACACGGCGGATGAGACATCTGATGATGACGATGACGACGACGACTCAACAATGTCCCCGTTTTCCTCCTCGGAGGGCAGGCTGTGATGCGATAGTCCACCATCAAAGAGCTCTGCTGCCGTGGTTGCCTCAAAAAGAACCTCAAACTTGTCCACAATAAGGGCCCAGTTTTCCTCACTTAACTTTTCAACGTTATCCTCGATCAACTTGAGCAAGCATGAAGAACCAATGCGTGACACTGTTTCGTTTTCCTGGAGCACGCATGTCACAAGTAACTCCAAAACCCCATCAAGCATGCGTTCGTTTAGCATTTCAAAATAGTGACTCACAAGTGCTACCATGTTGCGCAGTGCCTGGACCATTGTGGTTGAGAGCCACACAGATAGATTGTCATCACTTTCGTTGCTGCTGCCCGCCGTGCCAAATTTGGCCATATCAGTCTTGGACCGCAGCACCGTAAAAATGGGGAAGAGGAGCTGGCGACCAATCGTGTCCCAAAAGTTGGCACTGAACTTGTCACCATAGACAATAAGAATGTCAAACATGTAGTTGAGCGCGCGAGAGCGCACCTCTAAATCCTCGCCATTCATTATGACATCATGAAGAGAGTAGAGTACGGGGAACCAATACTTGTTGTATAGCTCGTCGTCACCAGTGTCCTTATCGCTGTATGGAATAACTTTTTTAACCAAGCCCTTAAGCAGCTCCATTGCCTGCAAACTCGGCTTTTGGAAGCGCGGATTTTTGCCTAATGAGCTAAGGCACCCGACAAATCCTCCAAACGCATCCTGCTGAATCAACTGGTCAAAGTGGTCACGCTGGATTCCTACAACAAGCTCCGTAACACCAGCAGCCAGTCCTGCCGTCGCATTCTTTTTCTTAACAGCGACAGTAAACGTGCTAAACATGGTCCGCCAGCCGGATTTGATCTTATCGGACTTGGCAAGAACCATCTGCTTCAAACATTGTAGCACCATGTCACACACCTGACTGTTATCATTGTGGCCCATAACATACTCAAAGGGCTTTAAAAAATCCTTTTGGAACATGAAAAATGACAATTCGTCAAGATCAAAAAATCGAATTGACAACTGTCTCAGCGAATCGAGGGCAAAAAACACCACGTTGGTATTATCGTGGCATCCAACCTGGTTAAAGCTCTTGCCCATAATTGACCACAACTGTGACCATTCAATTCTCACTCTTTCCATGTTGTAATAACTCACATCAACCATCTTTTGCAGAGAAAACGTACGTGGATGTTCGCTAGAACCCGATGATTGAATCTCTTCCCAAGAAACCTCTGTGAGGGCACGAACAAAATCAACGATAGCTTTACCCGATAGAGATGCCGATTTTGTAAAGATCTTGTCCATGGAAATTATGACTTCTCTTGCCCGAAGCTCTTCGCCAATCTCCGGTAAGTAGACTGGAGATTGCATGTCACTTCTGCTTCCAATATTACTGGCATTATTATGCGATCTAAACCCAAATCCACTGAAAAGGCTGCCAGTGGTACTGGTTCGCGCAGACCGCATAGTATCAATGGAGTTTCGCGAATTGATAAATCGTGCGTTGGTGACATCGGGGATAGTGCCAGCTTCAATTCCCGAGGAAATCAACTGGAAGCGCTCAAGCTGGCTAATACACGTGAGAATATCCTTCCATGATATGCCCAAGTTGTCTCCCTCCGTTACTGCAATGTTTAAGAGAAGCCGTACAGCCTCGACGTTTTTGTGCTTCATCTCGCTCAGGTTCTGGAGATTTGTAAATTTCGACAGGGCTGACACAAATGAAATTCTTGCAAGCTCAACATCAAAAAGACAGGCAATCTTGATTGAATACTTGAAGCCCTCTAGACACAGTCTGATTGTCTCAGGGTCATAAGATTCCTGAAAAGGTCCACTTAGACCAGCCAAAAAGGACATCCAGGCAACTTTGAACATAGGCTTGACGTGCTCAACATGCGACGCAGTGTAGAATTTATCATGGTTCTTGCGCTTGCCGTCATACATAAACGACTTGAAAAGTTGTGCAGTTTTATTGGCCATTTCGCGCGAGGCCTGCACATAAGCCTCTCTCTGCAAATTGCGGCCAACAGTAGCTAAAGCTTGGCCAATACCGCCAAATCCATTGCTGCCAGATTGACCGTCAGAAGAAAGCAGTGCTGCATGTTGTTCCGATAACAGTTTGATCTCATCATTCTGAATAGTTGTGAAAATATCAACCAGGTATTCTTCTGGCAGATCGCGGTTGTCGTTAATGCCTCTATTGTTCTTTATAAAATCTTCAACTGTCATTCGAACCTTGATTTGAGCGCTATGCAAATCAGTATTTAACATAATAACAGAGTAGGCCAAAACATATGCCGTGTCAGCGTTAGCAAACACTCCGGGGTTGCCTGCAATATATCTCTCTGCAAATTTAAGCATGAATCGATCAATCTTCTGGGCTTCACCGGGAAGTCTAAAGGCCTGTAAGAAAAGACGCAGCGCATCAACAAACTTCATGTTACTGAAATCAATGAGATCAACAAATGCGTGCATAATTTTGATATTTTCCTCGTCGCCCTCGCCAAGATAATCACCAATTAGAGCTTTGTCAAGGCCTTCAGTGTTCAAAAGGAGCTCAGCAATCTTGACAGGATCTCTGTCCTCAATAATACCAGAAGAAATGAATGCAGCAATACCCTTCTTGGGCTTGATGTTAAACAACCGAACCGCTTCCTGGAGCGCCGTCTTGCGAATTTTGAGTGACTGAAATTGAGTAGGATCGTCGACAAAGGTGTTTGATGTATTGGTGCTGTTACCCGTCGATGAATTTTCACCTTCATTTTGGCTACTGTCAGATCTGCCAAGATCGCTCTTCGTAGAGGGTCTGTTGGAAGAACCGCCAACTACCGTGACGCCCCTTTGTGCCCAGCTAAAAAGAGAACGAAGCACGGCGACCAGAGACTCCAAAGCAGTCATCTTTAGAGCAAAGTCAACGGGAAACGATGCATCTTCGCCGTGGGCTGTAGCAATATTAGAGATTGCAATTGCAGGTGGTAAAGAAAGATTGTAATAGGCAATTGATCTGTTTCTATGTTCAGAGTAGTAGCCAAATTGAATATTAGTAAGATGCACAGGAGATACCGCAAGTCTCACCAAAAAGTCGATAGTAGCTTCGTAAATGTTTAGGGAGGTCGAATTGTCACAGTCGTAATTAAGGTAAATCTCTACAAGTGCTCTTGGGTCGTTACTAAGTTTCTGAATGATAGACAAGAAATACTGCTTTTGATGCGAAGTCGATGTTTTCATTTCCGTGATTGGAAAGTAGATTTCAGTGAAGAAAACTTCAATTTCCCACTTAAACTGGAAGCGCAGGTTAGACAAAATAATCCAGAAAATTTCAGCAGAAATCTCAAAAATTGAAGGTAAGATGCTCGCAGCATTGCGTGCAAGAGTCGAGCACAAATAGTCCTTGATAGAGACTAAAAATGTCTCTTCACCTTTACTTTGGGATCTGATTATAATCTCGTTTGACAAGAAAACGGTCATGTGAGACTTAAGAATAGAGTGGATAAGGTGAAGAGACAAAAGCTTCGACCTTACACCCTGGGATTTCGGATCTTCACTTTCTAGACGCTTTTCAGACAGACGGCACAGAGTACGGAATACCAAAAAAGCATCCTTGGCAAACAACTCTGCTTCTGAATTTTCGCTAATTGAAAAATCTTCCTGTACCCGTTCTTCCTCGTTTGAACCAAGAGATTCCATTTGCTGGAGTGTTAACTTCTCCTCGACATTAGCAACACTAGAGCTTGAGCTATTGGGGGATGACCTCTTATCAATATTGAAAGAAGATCCACTAATAGCTACGCTTGGTGTGGATGGAACAACAGAGTTACGCTTTATGAGACCCTTGACGCGCTCAAAGACTACATCAATCATTTGAGTAAGGGTAGCTTGTGTGGTAGTTTGGTTGTTGGTTGACGGTGAAATCACGAAAATCGTGTAGACCTGGCGGATGGCCTTGAGCAGCGTTGCACCGTGAGCTACAATCTCATCATTCAAAACTGCTGACATCAATGCCTTGATAATTTGAAGCTCGACTCGAGAATCAGTTTTCTCGCCATTAAAACAGTCGCACACAGTCTTAATTGCACTATCCAACATAGAAATTTGGGGAGGCGGAGTGATTCCAGTAGCAGAATCTTCTTCAGGCTCTTCAGAGTCTTCCAAATAAGAAAAGGTAAATAGATGGCCAATACAATCAAGCGCTAGTACCTTGACGTCGTTATTAGATAATTGTGAACAGACCAGTCGCAGAGGATCATAGACTACAGCAGGTGGGGGTAGTTCATTTTTCTGCAAAATGCCTGATAAAAATATTAGTTTAATAGTAGGTGCATGGCAAAACAAGAAAACTTACTCAATGCTTTAGTCACAGAAGCCTTGATAGTTGAATGCCGAATCACCGCTTTGTGCTTGCCAATAGCCTCAAGTGCGGTCGTGATCAAGACAATAGCAGACACTGCTTGGCCCTGGTTGCTAGAGCTAAAGTTTGGGCTGGAGATAGATAATGCCAGTGAGGGCGCCAGTTTAGTGTGTCGTGTTTTTCGGCCAAAAGTGGGGGACATTGGCGTCACAGGCATAGATGGAAACTCTTTAATATCATCATCGTGAGGATCAGCGTTCAGAAGTGTTATGCCGGGAGGAAGCACTGTGATAGCATCAAGATCTTGATTGGGGTTGCCGTCTTCTTGCTCCTCTGTACCGTTATCTACCTGTGTCTCCTCCTCCCGTCCTTTCGAGTCAAGTTCAGATATCTGTTCTAGTTGTTCTTCGGGGTGATGTGGCGGAATGTCATCCAGTGGATCGATATTTTCTTCAATTGCTTCTTCTATAGGTTTTTCACCAGTTTCATGATTGTCTGTTTCTTTAATAGGATCTTCAATAGGGAGATTCGATATTGGTAAAGAAATTCCGAGGCCAATTGATTTCCTTGTATCCTCAGTGTCAAGATCGATTGTATCAAATTCGTCTTCTCCCGATGCGGGAATCGGTACCCTTCCGGTGACTTCGCTTTCAGCCATTGAGACTAGATTTTTTAACAAGCTTTTTAACTGATTTGCATGACGGTTGTTAGAATCATTTATTAAGAGACAATGAAGTTTCAATCGTACATACTAATCGCTCAAGTGATGATTTTTTGGGTAGCAAAAACTAATGTTCCTTTTAATAGCGGATGCTTGTTAGAAAGATAAAACAGAGTCTGCTATCGACAACAATAGTGTGCTTATTCCAAGCTTTACTTTGGGCAGGTAGCCATATAGAAAGTAAAACTCCTTATGAATGCCTTTTTTTAAAAAATCCAGCAGCACCTCTTGTAGTAAAAAAAAAAGAGAAAAGAGCTGTACAATTTCCAAATTTCAAAAATATTTAAACCAATGAGATAAATAAATCACGTGACTGTCTATTAATACCTCAAGGCCTCTTTACTTTTTTACGCCGGTCCCGGTGCCCGAATTATACTCAACCCGGAAAAAAAAAAACATAACTATACCGTTTAAAACAAATAAGAAATGAAAAGGTCGGTATATTCTTGAGGCAGACTGTCATAAACATGAAGCTTCTGAACATCGAGAAGCTAAAATTTTTATACGTTAATTAAATTTTCGATGATTTTTCGTTACGAAATAGGCGAAGCCGGCGTTTCGTGAAAATAATAATAATAAATCTGGCTATTGTCCAAATATCTAAAAGTTACAAAAATAAAAATGAAAATTTAAATGAAATAACATGGATATAAGAAGAAGACATCTAGTTCTAAACACTTTCCTCCGCAAGGCTGATCAAGGTGTCGTCCCAACAGGTATTTGAGGTTTCGACATTATATGGCGCCGAATTCTCCACGGACTCAGCCCGTGTGTCAAGGGAAATCCTTCGATATCACCACTGCAGTCTGTGTGTCTCAGTGGGAGGACAAGTTTGTGAAACCTCGACAAGCTATGCTGTTAAACTAGCCATCAGTTAAGTAGATGTGGTAGTGAGTCGAGAAACTTGACCACCGCTTCAATGCTCTTTTTGCTATCAAGGAAGGCATGTTTCGTGAGATTTCTAAGCAACAAAAAAAATAGATCAAGAATAAGTCCAGTAGCTACATCGCAGGGTATCAAATACGCTGGTCTTCTGGCATACTGACAGTAATAAACTTCTTGAATGATTACCTCCAAAATTGGACTCGCCACAAGATGTGACATTTATTTCCTAAAGAAACAGAAAATCTGTAAACTCCAATTATTATCCGAATTACCTTAGTTTTAAATTTTGTGCTTTGGTTATCAGTTTCCCAGAATCCTCAAGATTTTTTATTAAAATGTACTGATATTTTTGTGTTTTTATAAAGATTACTTTGTTTTAACGTGATTTCATAAAGTTTTTGCTCTATCGTATATGATTTCTCATTGCCACGTTAAACGCGAACACCATCAGAATCATCCTCGTCAGACTCATCAAGACCTTCTGTTAACAGCTCATTTTCATCCTCAGCAGCAACCTCGCTGTAGCTGCCTCTAGAAAAGGAGCTTCTGGTTGTGAACCCGTTTCTGCTTCGCAGTTTGTTCTGAACGCGACGATAGATCGACGAAAAAAATGAAGGAATGATAGATGCCAATGCAACGATTCCTGCAACGGCAACAATGAGATATTGGATAGCAACAGGCTGAGAATCGTTTTCCTCACCCAGTCTGATCTGGCCGTAGCGCTTAGAGTAATGATCGTACAGAATATAACCAATAACACCAGACATACCAATGGGCAATACAATGACAAAGAACAAGCCAAAACCATGAAGGCCACGGTGTTTCTGCTTGAACTCGCCTTCCTTACCAGGGCAAGCAACAGGAACAGTTCTTTCAAGCTCCAGACCACCCTCGCACGTACTGAGAGGGATACGGCGGTAGCCAGTAGGAACCCAGTACTCAACAGTTCCAGGCATTTCCTTACAAACCAAACTGTGATCAGGAGGGGTGTAGCCATCAACAAGATGGCAAGTGCCATCATTGCCGCGGATGTAATTGATATCGCATTCGAAATCTTGGCGGGTGCAAGAGCAGTTGCGAATAATGTTATGAGGCTGCATAAGAGATCTGCCAATGTAACAATCTTGGCCCTGAACCTTGCGATAATACTGCGACTCGTGGCCAAAAAGACAGTTCTCTTCCTGGAAAGGATGGGAAGGAGTCCAAAGCTCAAAGTCGTCATGTTCAGGATCCTGCTCATTGAGAACACATTTGCGATTAAACATGTCTGTGAAGTCAATCTGAATGGTGTAGAAGCGATCACCACGGTTCATTTGAGGACGGGCAAACAGAAGGAACTTTCTGCTGCTATCGGAGGGGACAGTAGCAATGTCTTCTACCTTGATGAGATCGTCACTAAACTGATAATCGGTCCAAGTCTCACCTTCGTCAAGAGAATAAGAAATGATATTAGTGTTATCTTGTCCGTTAACAACGACAATGATGGAACCTTGATCACCGTACTCCCACATGTAATAACCCTTCTTGATCTCTTTCCATGAGACACCGCCATCCTTGGTAAAAAAAGTGTTACTATCAAAGAGAGGACTCAAAGATTCACCGACATTACCAACAGCAAGCATCATGCCGACAGCAGATTGAGATGAAAAGGTGTCTCTGTAGTCAGCGCGCTCGGTAAAGCCGTGCAAGTTAAGGGAACATCTGTTCAGAGACGTTCCGGGACAGTTGTACTTCTTGCCCTCAGAATCCTTCTCAGGAGGAGCAATGTAAGCCCATTCACCACCGTCATTGTGAGTAATCTTACTCTTGAGAATCTTTTTGGAGCCCTGAACAGCCTCATCGGGGTTTGTGACGACATTAACAATAGCAACACCTTCAAGGCCAATCATCTTCTCAAAATCGACATATCCAGCAGCGTTACGGTTAACAAAGTCAACTGAGTCAACATAGTTGGTACCGTTAGAGTTAGACTTGAGAATGGAACCAAAAGCGGTATCAGCCTGAGAATTGGTAGTGACATGAATAAAGATGGAGTGGGTGATGGATTCTAAAATCGTGTAGGCCTGCTGCTTGGCAATTCTAAAGTTGGGAGGAAAGTTCACCGTGGCAAAAGTCGTACCGTCAACTGATACATGAGCAGTAAGAGAGTCATCAACGTTGATAGTCGCCACAACAATAAATTCATTCTCCAAAGCAAAACCAAGAATGTCAGTGAAAGCAGTTTCATGAGTTTCAAAAAAGTCGTTACTGTAAATGAGCTTTGACTTAGTAGCACCGCCTTCACCAAAGTAAAACTTTTCACAGTAGATTAGGTTTTCATCGACAGATTGGAGATCGTTGACATATGTACATCTTTGCACGTTCTCCTGGAGATCGTTCCAGCGGTCACCATAGGTAGAAGTGTAAAAAGCAGATGTACGGCAAGTGGAAGAAAAGTGATCCTCACAGCCAAGTTCGCCCATCCAAATAAAAGATCCCGCCTTATTCTTGTTGAAGGAAATGTAAGGACTACCTCTGGAGTTTCTCAAGGAGGGAGTTCTGAAGGACTTCCAACTCTGGCCTCGATCGGTTGAATAAGCAACCTCCTCTTTTGTGGTGATCAAATATACATGATTGGGGAAATATGGGTTGGCATAGATAGCAATAACCTCCTTATTATCAAGGATTTGCTCCCAGGTAGCACCGTGATCGTGAGAGATGTAAACTTGCAGACTGTCAGTACGCATGATAAGAGTCTCGTCAACTTGAGAAGGGTCGTCAGCTTTGAGATAAAAGTAGTCAATGATGCGGCCCTTGAACTCGGTAAGCTTTTTGTTGATCTGCATGGGAGTACCAGGTTTCTTCTCCTCTTCCTTATTTCCAGCGTTCTTCTTGCTGTCATCAGGACTGGGTTTTCTTTCCGGGTTAGCACCGTCAACCTTGCCATCACAAGTCTTTCTGACCAGACCGTCAAGAACAAGACCACCCTTGTCGGTCAAACAAGTGTTACCAGGAATCTTTAGATAGCCACTTCTGCCCATGTAGCTAGAACCTCCAGAGTTGCAATCACCTGTGTCCTCTTGAAACACGTTAGTGGCAACGCAAGATCCATCAGGAGCTCTAATGAAATTATAATCACATTCGTAGTCTTCCTCACTACACTGACAAGGCTCGTAAGCAGTAAGTTGCTCATTGTAGACGTTACCCACGTAGCAGTCCATGCCAGGCTTCTTTCTAAAAAAGTACTGCTTCCGACCCATCTGGCAAGAGGGGTTGGATTGGTCAGCCCATCTAGCGTACCACTTCTCAAGATCACCGGAATTGTCGTCCTTAAGGACACATTGTCTAGTAAAGATGCCAGTAAAATCAAGTGTGATAAGAACGGTCTGGTCCTTGTTATCATTAGCCTTGGCAATGAGAATGAACTTCATATCAGTAGAATCAGGAGTAGTGAAAAGGTACTTGGGTCTCATTTTCAAACCAAGGTCGACCTTATCCCAAGAAGAACCTCTATCAAGAGAATAGTAGATAGAGTTTGAAGCACCCTCGTCGTAAACAGAAACAAACAAATTACCAGAGTCACCAAATTCATACTTGTGAGCATCCTGACGAGAACGTTTCCATGTCAAGCCAGAATCATGAGAGACATAAAGATCACCATCTTCATAGTCCTTCAGCTCAGTACCGGAGTTGCCGACAGCAGCCAAGATACCCAAAGCAGGACTGGAAAAAATGCGTCCAACGTTACTCTTATCAAGAACAGAGTGAAAGTTTAGGCCACAGGAAAGATCACCGTTGCAATTGGTATCAGCGATATTAAGGAATGACCAAGTGCGACCGTCGTCGTAAGAGATTTGAGTACGAATCTTCTTATCAGCCTTGCTATCTCTGACTTGGCTCCAGTTATCAACAATATTGGCAATCAAAATACCCTCAATGTTCTGAACCTTTTCGATATCAACATAGCCCTGTGCGTTTCTGTTGGTGTGGGAAAGAGTTTTAGTAAAGTAAGTGCCGTTAGAGTTGGAGACATAGAAATCGCCGGAGACTTGTGTGTTTTCTTTTAATATATCAATGTGGAGAGAGTTCTCGCTCGATTCGAGAATTGTGATCTCGTACTCAGTGAAGCCACGGGGTTCTTGAGGGAAAATAGCTTCATCCCAAATTTCTCCATCAGTGGAAACAACGAGGGTAATTGACTCAAAATCCTGTATCTTGGTGGTAGCAACAATAAATTTGCTGGTGATGGCGAGACCAGTAACACCAGTGATATCCTTACCGTCGAGCTGAAGAATCTCCTTATTCTTAAACCAGTTGGAAGAGCTGGCAAGACGTCTGTTTTTAATGGAGCTGTCATTTGGGTCGGAATCAGAGTTGACTGAGCAAAGAATAGTTCTGTCATCACCCTGGTTAAAAGCCTTAGTACTGTGAGTAAACGCACACTGGTGAGCTTGAACAAACTTTTCACGCTTGTTCTTAAAGTTATCTGTGGTGTAAAAATATTGTGGGACACACTTGAACTGTAGGTAATCTTCGCCAGAGCACTCAATACCAGCAAAAAGAACGTAGTCAGGGTTTGTAGCATGAAAAGCGAAGGGAGCACCATTAGGGACAGGGAGAACAGGGAATTCAATAGGGTACCAAGATTTGCCACGGTCATTGGTGGCAAAGTGGACTTTGCTGTCGGTCAAGATGTAGGCTCGTTCAAAATGATGGGGATGCGAGATAATTGAGAGAAAGTTTCCTTCCGAAGAAGACAACTTGACCTCATTCCAAGACTCGCCATCGTCAGTGGACCGAAAAAGCTTGGCTTTATCAGCAGTGTTCTCGAGATAGATCAAGATCTGTAAAAAAAATTGTTAGATTATTACTGAAAAAATAGGTAAAGACGGGGATTTGTAAATCAACATACTGGACTATCTTCAAAATAATGCAGACCTTTAGGGGCTTTATCGAAGTTGGTATGTTTGATTTTGGGCTGGAAAGCGGCGGAGACTTGTAGTGATAAAAATAGAATCACTGAAAGCGCAATTAAAATGTTTCTCGTGAAGCCGGGGGCTGATTGCCGACCATTGAGTGCATGCGCAAGCATTATGAATGATTCGCTGCGTGTTTTGTGAGTTAACAAAAGGGAATGGAGAGGTTACGCAGATTGATTGCAATTTCAAATTTTGCCGAAAAAACTAGTGCAAAATTAACGGCTAGAATCAATTCTAATTGTTGTTGACTAGAAATGACTGTGTTAACGAAATAAACTGAGTACTGGTGGAAGAGGTAGAAAGTGCCAGATAAACAAAAAGATTGGAGAGAGGTAAATGTGAAAGGGAAAAAAGCTCAGAACCAGGAAAAGACCGAGAGGTTTTGAAAGTCGTCGTCAGAAAGTTGTACGTGGATAAAGCTTTCGTAATCCCTTTAACAAACTGACTAATCCCAAAAATTCCTTTAACTAGTCATTCTGTTCAACTGCGGAAATAGTATTCAAAAAAAAAAAAAAAAATAAATAAATAAAATAAAATAAAATAAAAAAACTTAGTAAATAATTGTACTTACTTTATTACAGCTAGCAGTGTTGCTTAATGATTTGAATCGTGTTTTGAGCTGACAGGTGTTTGTACTTTGATAAGAAAAGCTAATGTACTTGTTTCTCTTGCAAAGGATTGAAAGCAGCAAAAAGACACTAAACTACGTCAGGCAAAGATACAAATGTGTTAGTCGGATAAGCTAAAGCTGAATAAAAAGTAAAAATATATAAATAAAAATTAGAAGAAGAAGAAGAAGAAGAAGAAGAATAAAAAAGGGGAAGAAATTTTTTTTAAATAAATTGCTGATTCAAAGTCGTTTTTGCTTCACTTTTCATAATCAGATCCTTTCTTTTGATAGGTCCAATAGGTCAAAAATTCCTAATATAGTAATTTAATTTAGATCTAACTAATCATTTTGGGCTTGTCTGATCTGATATCTAAATGTGTGACTTGCCACGATTTTATTGGTTGGTTTCATCTAAAAGTTACTCAATTAGATCAATCAGTGAACTGCTGTTTATATTACTTTAATGAAATAAAAATAAAAAACGTTTTGAAAAAAAAAAAAAAAAATAGGCATATATTCTTATGGCACTAATTGCGTTCTAATGTATGATGTTTTAAATATTTTAAAATGTAGCAATAGAGTACTTGTATTTCTCTCAAAGGTCCTGTGTTTGGCTAGATATATCTTCGCTTTATTTAAACGACTATTCTGAAGTATGTTCTTTCCTAATCAGTTCTGCAAGATTCCTTTTGAAAGGAATCCAGGAGTAAAGACTCAATGTCTAATCCCTTAAGATTAGACTCATGTTTTTCAATAGAATATTCCTAGCTCCATCAATCAATCATCAGTCGATCGTGTCTTAAATCTGAAATGACTCCAAGTAAGCATATTTCTAGCAGTGTTTGAGTTGGTTTTCCTCTGACTTTTAGAAATCATCTTGTGGGCCTCGAATTTTGAACGGGTATAAGTAACAAGAGTGGATCAGAGAACCTCATTTCTTAAATGATTAATCATGTAGTAATCCCCAACCCTTAAAGCTAGCTTGGTAACTTGGTTTAATTTTGGAACCAGTAATATACTCCGCAGTTATTTTAAAATCAATATATAGTAAAACAAAAAGAAACAGAATTTAGATTGTTTTCTGAAAGCGACTCTTTGTATACTTTTTGAAGAACAGAGAATACACCTGAAGTATACTGTTTGTGTAACATTGATTAAGAATCTTTGCACGGTCAAAACCCTGGCGCGCGAACCAATTCCAGTATGTTTTTATTTTTCTTTTTTTTGTATTGAGCCTACATGTGGTTAGGGTATTTCCTAAGATTGGGAGTTTTGGACTAGCAGATTTCAATATTGTCGACAGAAAACCTGTTTATTCTCTACAGTTAATATATGCCGCCACTCACGCTCTTTTCAGGCTTTTCACCTCCCAATTACATACATAAAAAAATCATTCTATGCCAAAATAATCAACAAAAAACAAGATGGGTAGTGGTGATCTAAATCTCAAGAAATCATGGCATCCTGGTCTCATGAAGAATCAGGAAGTTGTCTGGAAGCGCGAGCAGGAAGCTCTTGCTGAAAGAAAGCTCATTGCTGAGCGCCAAAAGGAGATTCAGCGTGAGCGCGAGCGCAGTGAACTTTTGGCAATGGAAGAAGCAGCCACTGGCAAGAAAAAAGTGCAACGGATGGAGTGGATGTATTCTGGTGTCACGAATGGCTCCTTGGGTGCTACAGATGAAGCTGAGGCATTTCTTCTAGGAAAGAAACGTGTTGATACTTTGTTTAAAGAAGAGGAAGACAATTCACTTAAGGAGGATACAATCTCCGACCGCTTCGGTGGCAATAGTGTTTCTCTGACCTCAGAAAGAGATCAGCTCGCAAAGGAGCGCGATGATCCGATGCTAACAATCAAGCGGAAACAAATGGAAGTAGCCCTTGCACAGAATCGTTTGAAGCAGAATGCATCCGAAAAAGCATTGCCAATTTCGAATTCACGGCATTCTTCTAGCAGATATAGAGACAATTCCAGTCGTCACAGAGATGATTATAGTCGGCACCGCCACAGAGAAAGAGACAGCAGGTCTAGTCGCTACAGAGATAGGTCAAGCGATCGGTCTGGACGCCATCGAGACAGCTCTAGAGAACGATCTAGCAGAAATAGAGATGATTCAAGAGAGCAAACCACTCGAAAAAGAGATGATTCTAGAGAGCGCTCGAGCCGGAACAGAGATGACTCTAGAGAGCGCTCTAGTCGAAACAAGAATGACGCTAGGGACTGGTCTAGTCGGACAAGAGATTTTTCGAGAGAGACATCTAGTCGCTGCAGAGACTCTTCTAGAGAGCGAAGTAGTAAGGACCGGTCTCATCGCTACAAGGATTCTTACGAAAGTTCTTCTCGATCTAGCTCCAGTCGTCATCACAAGTCTGGCTATTCAAGGTCGTCAAGAGACCGCTCACCAGCTCGTGATTTCAGTAGCAGCAAAAATAGCCGCAGTGATGGCATGCAACAGAGAAAGCTTGATGACGAGGAACGAAACAGACGCCTGGAGGAAATGAAGACTAATGCGCGAGAGATAAGCGATAATCGCAGCAAGCGCATGGAAGAATCTAAGCGAGAGCAAGAGGCGCTTGAACTTCGAGACGAACGAGAACGTGCTAAAGGCCGTGGACTAGCCACAGACGGATTTATCGGCAAGCGCTAAGGTTACACATATCATACATACCAGGATCAGCCACCTGCAGCTGACAGATTATCGACAACGACACATGTAATTCCCCTGGAATTTAGTTTGTCTTGCTTATTTATATGGCCATACTACAAAAGAAAAAGAACAAAAAAAAATTTTTTTCTTGACATGCCTGCTTAGGTTTACCCCTGTTGCGAGCCTGCTTGAAAGATTCTCTGAGTGGTGGTGCCCCCAGCATGGTATTTGAAAAGATAATATAATTTTGTATGAGTCTTTGGCAAGGTTATTATTTATTTGAGAATTCGCAATGCAAAGTAATTAGGTGGAATAATAATAATAAAATAAATAATAATAATAATAATAATAATAATAATAATAATAATAATAATAATA
>JAKUCA010000385.1:0-15607 GCA_030567025.1 Geotrichum europaeum
CGCGGCTCGTTCCGCAAGACTTGTTTGGTAATTAGCTTGGGAACTGTCAAGCTGACTTTGGCATCGGGTACAATGTTGCGATACCATTCATGCTTTCCTCTATCACCTGAGTCGTATTGGCGTTGCCACTCTTCTAATAATGCTTCAACCACGTTTTTCTTCACTTTCTTAGTCATTAACCAAAAGTTGTGCCATTTTTTATCATAATGTCTGCTGTCACGGTCAGTTAGCCAGGGTGGTTTGCCGGGCGAAAACAAATTAAAACTTAATTTAATTGACTTTACTTTTTTACCATGGGAACCTTTGGATAATTATTCTAAAATTATTAATTTAATGTTATTCCTTGTGGCCCAATGGCAAGGCGTTCGCCTACGACTTCATTTGGTTACATAGCGAAAGATTCCAGGTTCGACCCCTGGCAAGGAAGCATTCTTTTTTTTTTTTTATCTAAAACTATCTTTAAATTATATCGTTTTGCTAATTCACAATTTGGTATAGATTATAGATATTAAAACAAAAATATTTTTTTTTAAGATTTCAGCGCCCTTGTGTGCTGACAATGTTAATACACTTTGATATCGTCACTTGATCAGTCTCATTGAGACAAGTGTTTTGTAATTAAATCTCTTTTTTCGTATATTTTTTTGTATTTTTTTGTTATTATCATTGGTATAGAATTTTCGTATATTGAGGCAATGAAATTATTTATTTTTATTATAATGCAAAGACAATGAACAGATATCTCTTCTACTTAGCTTTTTATCTGATGGTAGGCTCAACTCTTTTGTTTTATTTGTTAAAGCATTTTTGAGTCAGCTATATCAGCAATCACTAATTATATTTTCCAAGTAAGGCTCTTCAACTTGATTTCATAAGATATTATTTTATACTTTGTGAAGCAACCAGTAGTAGGAAGCTAGTTTGGTTGGATTTTCATTTTGCCGCAACAGAGTATCTTGAACAGTCAAGTTTTTTTCCCAAGCCGCTTTACAAAACAATTTCCGGTATAACAAAATTAGCTGACTACACTGCTTGGTATAATTTTTACCCTAAAATAAAAAAAAAAACTTGCACAGTCATTGACAGTCAAAGTCCTAATTTCAATTTCTGAGCTTTGTCGATAGTCAATGACTGTATCAGATAGGCTCTGCGTTTTCTTGCCTTATGAGATTAGCGGCTTATCACAGTACTTTTATCCTTGCTAAGTTGACTTTTCCAGTTAGCAAGCACGCTCACAAAATTTTCAAAATACGTGTCAACTCAGTATATAATTACTACGTGTCGCTTAAATAAACAAAAAGATCAAAAGATGATATTTAGATATTAATAGTCATTTATTGGCTGAAAAAGAGGAATTGTGGCTCATCCAAGAGTTATGTTCCTATCTGCCGTTATCTTTATTTTTATAAAAGCACTTTTGTATGTATAATTGTGAGTGAAGGAAGAACACAAAGATTTTGACTTAAAAAAAAAAATCATAACTCATGTTTGAGCGGATATAATACTTGGATTATGTAATAATCCTCAATTACGTTTCAGCTGGAGGCTAAAATCAGATAACCGAATCATCTTTTTTTATTTTTTATTATTACTCAACAAAATTTGCCATATGAGCCATTTACACATAACAATTGTGATTTTTATCATGTTGCTTTGATGAACAAATAAATATTTCACCCTAGTTTTTTTTTATTTTAAAATGTGAGTTAGAAGCAGAATAATCACATTTCAGTTTGCAACTTTGCATAAGACTATTTTTGCATATTAAAAAAATCATCAAATAGTGGATAGGATCAACGAAATAAAAGAAAAAATGTGTAATATTTTCAACTTTTCCGTTAAATACATAGATCTGGCATGTGGAGATTTGCAGATGAAAGGTTTATAAAGTAGTTAAAATAAAAAACCGTTTAACCAAATATATTTTATTTAATTAAACAGATTAGCGCAATTTATTCCGAAGAACCCTGTATCTGTACTGAAAATAGAGTATTTTGGTTTTTCATTTTTATTATTATTTATTTTTTTTTTTTCTCGACAAATCTTTTTACATGCAGCAGTTTGAAATATTTGTGGCTTAACTCTTTATGTTTACCGTTTTGTACAGCACAATGATGGTGTGGCAAATCACGCACTTGTAATTACGCCATCGAAGAGGCTGAACACCTCATGCTTATATAACAAGAGGAGGCTAGGTTGTCCGCATTGTTGTACAAGCCACGTTTTTGTGAGGCTTGTTGCGCCTGTATTTAAAAACAGGTTATCGATACCTTAAGTGAATTATTTATGGCGAAGCATAGGCTTCGTTGATCTATGCTCAATTACTTCAATTTTCATGATGGCGTATTATCATAATTTTTAATTATTAAGAAGATATATATATAAACTGTAATGCGTCTAGCCGTATAAAATTTTATTAAAACAAAAACAAACAACAAACATTTTTTTAATGTTTTTCGGAAACAGTATCAACCACAAGTTCTGCAGATGATCTCTCGCTATCATGAGAAACTAGTCTGTACTCCTTTTTACCCTCACTGTCATTGACAATGACAGTACCATCAGCTAAGATTTCAGGAGCGGCTTCACCCTTTTTGGAATTGTAAACAATGATACCATTCTCATGAGCGGCGCGGCGCTCATCCCGCTTATAGAAGGCCAAAATAACGGCGGCCACCACAATAAGAGAAAAAGCAGAACAAGCGGCAAAAGTGAATCCCTTGAAGAATCTTGGGGCTTCAACAGTCTTCCATACCAAAACAGATGTAAAGGCAGTAGATGTTTGACCAAACATGTTCATGCAAATGGTGATAATGGCACGCTGCTGAGGGGAGGCTCTCGTAGCATCACTCATCCAGCCATAGCCTACAGAAATCATGGCCCAACCAAAGTACTGAAGCATAAAAGCAAACCACTTAGCAGATTCAGGAACATCCCAAACAGCCAAAATAGTGTTACCTACAGTGTTAAACACTTGGGAAAACACAATGGCACCAAAACGTGTGTTGAGCAAATCAGACCCCGCACAAGTGAGCCAAATCCAAACTATACCAAGAGCAGGAGTAATAGTAGACAGTTGGTTAACCTTAACAGTAGAGAATCTCTTGAGAGACTTAAGCCAAAGAAGGTAGGTACCATAAGAGGCGTTGGAATTGTTCCATCCAAGAACGTTCAAAAGAACAAAGAGCCAAATCTTCCACTGAGAAAGCATGTCTTTCCAAAGCTTCCAAGTGAAAAAAGACTTTGTGTCATCATCAGTGTTAAATTTGTTTCTTCTGAGACGCTCTCTGGCAAGGAAGATTTCTTCGTCAGTGAGAAAAACAGAGTAGCACTTGGTGGGAATACCAGGAAGAGACCAAATTCCAATGAGACCAATGGGGAAAGTAATAATGGCGTCAATGATAAACATCCATCTCCAACCCTCGAGTCCACCAACATGGTGAAGGTTTTTAAACGTGGCAGCTTGCAATAAACCAGCAGTCAAAACACCAAGCATTTGTCCCCAATAGAAGATACCACCACGACGAGCAAACTCAGTAGGAGTGTACCAAGATCCCAGCAAATAGTTGATAGTAGGGTAAAAAGCAGATTCAAAGACACCGACCATAAATCTAAAAGCCTGGAGTTGACCTGTGTTTTTAGACTTGTAGATGGCGAGAGTAAAGAGACCCCAGCCAACATCCATTACAGGAAGAAGGTAGTTGGTGGGATATTTGTGAATAACATACATGCAGGGAATTTGAAAAACGATAGCGCCAACTGTGTAGACCATTTGAGTGTTGACAAGATCATTGCCCTTCATGTTCAGATCTTCTTTCATACCAGAAACATAGGCGTTGTTCAGGTTGGTCTGATCAAGATACTTGACCCAGTACATGACAAATGCAAAAAAGGCAAGGACGATATCGAGCTTAAGAATAAGTTTTCTTTCCGCAGGAGTATCTTTAGGGTCAAACCAATGATACCATTTTTTTCCGGTTTTGTTGGGCGCAGCCGTTTTGTACTCGAATTCGTCGAAAAATCTCCACCAACTGCGATTGGCTTCATCTCTAATTTCGTGTACAATAGGAAGGCTGGTATCCAGCTCAGCTTGCTTTTTTTCAGCTTCTAAGCGGGCGAGGACCTCTTCCTCAGTTGGTAGATTGAGTTTAGCCCGGATAGCATCTTCATCGATGATTCTTTCGTGGGGGAAATAACTGGCAACTTTCTTGCCGGCGTTTTTAATACTGGAAGCAGCCCTAATGCTGTAGTCTTTTAAACCCATCGCGTAAATGTGTAAGGATGATGTTGAAAAGTGAAGATTATAAGTAACAATGAGATAAACTGAAAGGAAAAAAAATTACAGGATTTTTTCTGGTTTATATATATATGATTTTGTCAATGTCGATGTTAGGCAAGATCTCAGTAAAAGGCGTTAACCATGAATTATCAGAGACTTATGAATAGTCTGCATAACTTGAAATATTTTTCTTCAAAATTGTGAAAGTCCCAAAGCATGCTACAATATTTTGTACACCTCATAAAACTTATACAAAGCTAATGTACCTCCAATAATCATAGAGTTTCATTTGTTGAAATGGGCCTGGTGCTTTCAAATTTTTTAATTTTTTTCTGTGTACAAGTATTAAAAAAAAAAAAAAACCCCTGTCAAATCAAAAAAAAAATTTTTTTCAGCCGTTGATGTTTAGAGATGAGACTGGTTAAACCATGATAACTTAGTCACACAAAATCCCACAGGTTGGCGCATCGGAACAAAAAAAGAAAACATCATTAGCCAACAAAGCCACAAGTTTTGGCAAGATTTGCTTCTTATTGGCGCATTGGGAGTTAACTAGATTCTTAACTCGAATCTATAGCGAAATGGCGTAATTCTTCAAGAAATGATGGCAAAGTATACTCAAACCTTAAAAATTAAGGTTAGATAAGACTCATACAGCCTTATGCTAAGAGTTTAACAGAATAGTTTAAAGTGAAATCACGTGACATCTCGTCATGTTGTTGCTGCCTTGGCTACACGTCCTAATCAGCCTGAGCTTTCAGACGATGACACTGAAAATCAAAGGCTCAGGTCCTGATGCTTTTGCCGGTATCTAACCGGAATTCACCTTAAAGATGTGTTTTTATGGCTGTGGCTTTCCAAGTCCATCATCCTTGGCTCTCTTGAAAAGTGGCCTAGCCAAAAGCAACACCATATTCGGGACCACAGCAAAGCTAAACTGTTATCGATAAAGCTGATAGATGCCACTGGCACCACCAAGTCGAAAGAAGTGAAAAGCGGCTTGCACAGTTGCTTCATCTCTGGTTGTTTTTTCTGCGTATTAAATTCATGAAGAGATGCGTAGTGGAAACACTCATTATCTCATCGGCGGCATTTGGGTGACAAGAAGCTGTGGTTTGTTCAACACCAAATAGTGCAAACAGAAACTTAACCACCATTGTATACGATAATAACTCTGGCAATTGTCTCCGCAATTTCTGGTAGAATCAAGTTTAAAAAAATGGAATGGTGTGCGTCTTTTAGATAGTCAATCATCTCATCATCGTGGCAAATGTTCTCATTTAAAATTCGCAAACCGTCATCAAGCATTGACACCGGGCAGATTTAACATTTTCAATGACATGCAACAGCCAGGGGGTTCCAATAGTGAAGACAGGCTTCTGTATGCGTGAAACTATCGCTTTCCGCGAGCTACTAGTTGAATAACTTTTAAGAAACGGGCGTTTTGAAGGCCAATTTTGACTAGCCTTGGAGCAACTTTTTGAAGTCCAAACTCTTGGCTGATGCTTCACCAGCAATTTTTAATGGCAACACACAAGTCAAAATCACAAACAGTCAGTATTTGGCGGTGTCCGCAGACCATTCAGCAAAAGGATTAGAGTGCTCAAAGTTTGAAATATTTAATAATTATTACTTATATCTTTTTTTTTCATTTTTCTTATTTTTCGCAAATTTCATTTTGCTAGCAGGCAGGTAACCTATCACCCTGCTCATCTATTCTGGTGAAAATTGTGGCGTGCGGCTAGTGCTGTGGAAATAAGTCCCAATTGGGTCTAGATTCTCGTTAGGTTAGTTTAAAACTCTTTAAACACGGATTGGATTATCCGAAAAGTTAAACAACTTGTTTGGTCAGTTAAAATATATAGATGGTTAAGCAAACTGTAATTATTAAACTGAAAGTATATCGGTTTTTTTTCGGGTATCTCTATAATTATGTGCTAAGAAAATATCAGACTGACCTGTTCTTAACCACTGGGTCACACAGCCCCAGACTTTGTTAAGTAGACTGATGCTGAAAAGGTAAGATTTTCATGATTCTAAGAAAGAAAAACACTTTTTATAAAAAAATCTTCTTTTTCCTTAGCAAAGTTTTTCATGAAATCCGCATGTGATAAATATACGATTCATAAATTGGTTGCCTCAAGCACAAGTAATTCTTTGCTGCATAATTTCCAATTAGATGTCTGGACTTTTCAAGCTTTTCAAGCTTAATACAAAAATGCAGAAAAATTAAATTTTGCGACAGAGCACCTAAGCAGTCTAGACTAACCAAGAAGCTGGCTAAGCGGTTTAGGCTTTCAAAATAGAACTAATGTAATTTTACTGTTGGCTTTAAACCAAAGAAATTTTGTTTAATTAAGCTGATTCTACCGATTCTGGCCGCTACCATTAATATTGTGAGCAGAATTGGGCCTAATGGTTGCAAAAAAGCACCTCAACTTTGACTGTGAAAGTGGTATATTTCAAGGTGAACAGGAATTGACTACTTAAACTGTCATACTAGCTTCGTACTTGAGTAAAATTTGTGAAAAAAAAAAGTGGACAAAAACCATCACGCTATACTTCTTGATGCTGAAATTTACCGGCTTGATCACGACATACACAAATATAATAGCTTGCATATATATGAAAGCATCGCTTGTAAAGCTTAACTTACAGGTTAGAGATGCCAAACTTGATTAACTTTAATGCGAGATATATCATGGAGTATATACTATATTATCTATTGAGCGAAATTTAAGTTAAACCTTCAAAAACCTGATTGAATAGACACTTGAGATACTATGAAATAATTGAAAAATTCGACCAGATCTTCTCCAATATTGATAAAATTTTCAAATTTTAAAGGCTTTAATTTAATGCTCTAGTTTGAGAAAAAAAAATTTTCAACCGTTGCTAATAGCGAAGGAAGTAGATTTAGAAGTAGCATTGGCTTCAAAAGCTCAGGAAATAGCCAAAACCACAAGATTCTCGTATTTTTTTTTTTTTTATTTGAAAAACCTAGGCAGCATTAAAAAGTTGTGTAAAAGTCAGAATCAACTTAACCACGTAGATCTAGCAAAGTATATACTATAATTATTCAGGGTTTTTTTTTTGTACCTAATGTAGTTGTGGCTTTATTAACTTTAGCTCAGCTAACATGTAGGTCGGCGTTTAGGAATTTCAGTTTTCAGACCTAATTGATTTTGAAATGAATATACAAAAACTATCGTTTTGAAAAAGCAATTAAAAAAGAAAAGATGAAAAAGAATTTCTAGCATTTTTGTTTTTAACAAAAGCCAAGCCTAGAGTCCAAAAGAGGTGTATTCAAAAAATAACATGCAAGCATTTAATTTCCTGTCAGAAAAATATTTTCAGTCAAAAACCTAGCGATCCATTTTTTTTGTATTTGGCTAAAACCTTATCAACAGACAGAGGGAATGTTTCATGAAGTACTTTGTGAAAATGGATTGAGTACAATACAAAACACAATTTTTAGTAACTAAAAAAAAAAAGACAATGTCAGTACACATTAGAATTTCTAGCTTTTAATGGTACCAATTTTTCTACAAATCATTCTGTTTACTAAAGAAAGTTAGATGTATAAAATTCTTATAGTACTAATATGATTAAACTTGGAAAGAAGTTCCTGAGCCTATTAATGGCAAATTAGTAGAATATTGTATGATTTCAGAGTTTTTTAATGGCCTTCCCACTATTAATGTCAACACCGAAAGTCTTTGATCAATTGGATGATTCAAATAGCACTTCTTTTTTTTTTTTTTTTTTACACAGATTGTATTTATTCAAATATAGATGAAAAAAATAGTTACTTTGAGATGTCTAAATTCACCCGTTTTGGTTCTGATGCGCTGCCGTTGATGAGCAAATTGTTCCTCCACTTGCGACTAAAAAAAAAATAAAAGTAAATCCCAACTTCTATAGGCAGTTAAATAATATTTGTCTGATAGAATTTTCAGAAGAAAAAACTTTGTTTACAATTTTACAGTGTTCTTGATGTTAAGATATATCTCAAGCAGTTCTATTGCTAGGTTTCTCTTTGCATGCTTGACTGGATTTTCAATTGTATAAGCCATGAAAAAATCCTTATTACGGTCATCTAACTGTTGTTCAGGTGTAATATTGGCGGTCAGCACTGGTAGTTATCTATGAATTATTTTATTGACTTTTCTATCTTAGTTGTTGAACATAATAATTGGACAGTAACTTGCAAATGCCTCAGACTTAAGTTTTTTAAGATTATATTTGGTTCTTTTAGAAAGCCAATCAACTGTGGTCGAAAAAACTTTTATTTCTGCTCACATTTGATCAAATGAAATGATCTAGGGATTGCCAGCTCTTTGCTAAACAATTGCTGAGTAAACAAGTTTATTCTTAAATTGTGTTTAGGCTGAAGTATCAATATAAACCATGTCAAATAACTCTGGAATCATGGCCGTATTACTGGAACTTAGAACAACAAGACACTAACAGATTAAGTTGGATCTCAACCAGTTAGTGAAAGATGGAAATTTTTTCACTATTTGGTTTACCATCCTATTATCTCTACAATATTGATGTACTCTTAACGCGTCTTGCTGAACCCTGATTAACTCAAAAAGTTTTAGTTTACCATATCAACCTCAGTATTCATCTACAATCAATCCACCATCTTTCCCAATTTCCAGTCAGTAAACAGCTACAACATGCAAAAATAAAATCGGACACTCCACTGAGTGTAAACAAAATATCAACACTTATAAAGTCGTATATGCACAGGTCTGACTGGCATGATAATTGACCAATTCTTTCCTCATGCCGAATACAGATACATTATTGTCGAAATGTTGCCGGTATTTTATCATCATATCTTTATTAAACATAAAAAATATACATTGCGCTTATTTCAAAGGAATGAAACGAGCAGTGTTGGTGCCACCAATACCGGGTCTACCGTGTCTGGTAGGAGTGTAAGTGATGGCAAACTCACCAAGGTAGTGACCAACCATCTCGGGCTTGATCTCAACCTGGTTGAAAGCCTTACCGTTGTAGACACCGAGGACAGAGCCGATCATCTCGGGGACAATGATCATGTTGCGCAGGTGAGTCTTGACAGGGGCGGGCTTCTCGTTAGGAGCAGCGGCCTCCTTGGCGGCACGGAGCTTCTTGATCAGACCCATGGGCTTGCTGTTAAGACCACGGGTAAATCTACGGCGAGCACGGGCATGGACGATCTTGGAGAACTCCTGAGTGTCGAGCTTGAGGAGGTCGGCAAGGTCAACGCCACGGTAGGAGAACTTCTTGAAGGATCTCTTCTTACGAGAATCTGTAGGGCAGCATAACAGTTAGCATATAGCCATATTAAAAAAAAACATAATAACAGTATGGGATCGTGGGGAGACAAAAAAAATCCGGCATGACTCGTCTTAGGGCAAACATACCAGTAGCAGATTCAGACATGATGATATATATGTGTGTTCGTTGATAGACTCCAAGACTGGTCGCAGGGTCAGGAACTCGATTTTTTTTGTCAAATCTGAGATGGTGTAGAATTTTTTCAATTTTCCGGTGGAAGAGCTCTAGTTCTGATATGTACAGCTACAGTAATTTTAGTACCAGAAAGTGACTGTTATCAATATGCTTTTATTTAGGTCATAGCCCTATAGTCAGTATGAAACATACGCAGAAACACAGAATTGAGAATTGATTTTGGAGAATCGAAAAATTTACCCAACCTTGTCACAAAAGTTTTTGCACCTCTTTTTTTTTTTTTCCTTTTTTTTTTCCTCAAGGAATAGTCTGCTATTATCTCAGCTTAAATCGATTATTTCAGCCTCTACAAGACATAATTAAAAAGTACGTACAAACAGCATTACAGGGCGAACCTCTGCTTAGTTTTTCTTTGGTTATTAGAATGGGGTTTTTTTTTTTGGATCATTATGCTAACAAGTTTCTACAGTGAAGTACCTTGCTGCCTACCTTTTGCTCACCACTGCTGGTAACGCCTCTCCTTCTGCTGCCGACATCAAGGCTGTCCTTTCTGCCGTCGGTATCGAGGTTGAAGACGACCGTGTCGAGGCTCTCCTCAAGGAGGTCTCTGGCAAGGACGTCCAGGAGCTCATTGCTGAGGGTTCCGAGAAGCTTGCTTCCGTCCCCACTGGTGGTGCTGCTGCCGCTGCTGGTGGTGCTGCTGCCGCTGGCGGTGCCGCTGAGGCCGCCGTCGAGGAGGAGCCCGAGGCTGAGGAGGAGTCCGACGACGACATGGGTCTTGGTCTCTTCGACTAAACAGTATCAGTTAATTGTTTAAAATTTTCTATATTGTGCAATAAATGTTCTTGTGAGCCTAACAAAATATGTTATGACATTATGGAATGAACTGTAAAACATGTGAATGGAACGCAGATGACCTGCACCAATAGTTGACTTGTAGAAAAAGGGGTCCCTGTGTGGTGGATGGCAGCGCGTAACTGATTTCGTTTTTTTAGCCTTGCTGCTGTGTTTTAAAAGCTTGGGATCTGAGATCACATGATCTTTTTTTTAGCTCTGGATGTGGGAGATAATTCACTACCTTAGTTCCTGCTTTTGTATGACATCAGAGCCAACATCATTGTCTTATAATCCGCTCCTACCTCATCATACTCGGTACAACGTTGATTAAATAGCTGCTCGAGAATAACGATTCTTAGCTATGGACGTGCCTGCATCGGGATTGCTTCGAAAACCTCGCCGTTCTATTAAAGCTCCGCCACCGAGCGGCAACCGACACAATGTGTTTATCAAGTTTCAATCACATGCAACCCTCACCAGTGGTTCTAATGATGGTAGAAGCTCCGGATTGACCGAAGAGCGCAAGCAAAAGCTTGAAAAATACTTGGAAAAAACCATCAAATCGATCAGCACCGGCGTACGAAACCTTTTTCGACAGCAATGTCAGTCTCAACAACACGATGGTGGAAACAGCGCAGGTGGAACGCTACTGCGGATATACCGAGATGCCGAAAGCGTTTTTCGACTGGGCCGGCCTGAAAGCGAAAGACTCTGGACTTCACTTGCCGATAATGTCATTGTTCCAAATGTGTCACAACAAGTTAAGGATATCAAAGGTGGCGCAATTGATATAGTTCGATGGTTTGAAGTTATCAAACAAACTGCTGGCTTGCTTCAAAAGCTTTTAGCATACTTGGATCAAGGCATTCTGAGACCAAATCGTGGCTATAGTAGTGGCGGTGTTTATGGTAACATATTGGCTATTGTTAAGAAAGAGTTTGAGCAACATGATATTTATTCACAACTTCAAGTTGCTGTCTTGGGTTTGTTTGAAGAGGTTGTTATGAATTCATTTGAAAAATATAGCTTACTTGAGCGAACAGAAATTTTACAAGGAGTTGCCGACATTTTGCATACTAGTGACTTTAACGATCAAGGTACCACGATAACAGATACCTTCAAGTCTGATTTGACCTCCAGCTTTAAAGAGTTTGTATCAAATGAGTTGATACCTTCATTCAATTCTCGGCCTATCAACAATCTTCTTGGCGAATGCCTAGAGGCAAAGAACCGGCTTCGAGAGTATGATTATTTTCTTGATATGTCAATTTCAGCAATATTTTTAGACAATACGCTATTAGCATCTGCAAGTCGAGTTAAACACGAGCTACCTACTATTGTTGTCAACGACGATAGCAAGGCCGCATTGGCCCTTGGACAATTATTTATCATTGAAAGCAAATTCAAACCGGTGTCGGAAGGACTTGCAACTTGTATCCGTACCGAAGTTCCACGACTGCTGGCGCTTGAAGGCACTGTTCTTGCAAACGAGGCCATGAGGTTTCTGTTTCTGATACGCAAGTTTACCGAAGCACAGACCACTGCGGCACGTCGAAGTGAACTAGATAGATTGGTTCAGGTGGAATGGGCGAAAGCGGTAGGTGAGAACGACGAGCGCGTTATCGACAGCTTTTTTAAGTCAATTGATGGTGGACTTAACCGAGGTCAAACAACTGCGGCTCTTTTTGGCGACGATGGCACTGATGACTTTTTGTTACATTATGTGGAACGGGGGTTGCAGACCTTGGTGGTCAGTAAGGACACTCTTAAGATTTATTACAAGGAGTACCTGAGCAACCGATTACTTGGAAACAAGTCGGACCTTGACCGTGAAATTGCTGTTATGGAAGTTCTAAAGACAGTGGTTGGCCAACACAATGTGGATGATTTGGAAACCATGATCAAGGACTTTAATATTTCTCGCGATCTCAGCCGCGAGTTCCGAGAGAGTTTGACCAGCAAGCAGCGGATTCAGTTCAATGCACGGGTTTTAACCGAGGACAAATGGCCAGCGTCAATGCGCTCACCAAATTTGGCACTAAAATTCCCCCCTGAAATGGAAAAATGTATGGACAAATACACCAGTTTTTACACAGATCGACATGAGCGTCGAAAGTTGACGTGGGCACCTGTGCGGGATTTGGTTGTGATTAAAGGCGAGTTTACATCTGGTATTCGGGAAATGTACATGAATATTTTTCAAGCTCTCATTGTTTTACAATTCAACAATGTTTGTGATGAGAATGGCTGGTTGACATATTCTAAGATTTCCGAAGGAACTGGAATGGTTAATGCCGAAGCAAAGACATATTTAAATCCTGCTTTACACTCCTTGGTTGCAGGTAAAGTCCGTTTGTTACAGATTACTCGCGCTAGCGCTGGTAAACCTAGTGCGGGACCCAGAAAGGGCAAGGTTGAGTCCTTCCACGATGAAGACAAGTTTAAAATGGTCAAGGACTTGCCGACAGCTAAGCAGAGGATTGTATTCACTGGCTACCGGGTCGGAGGGTCTGGGAATCAGTTGCTACAAAATCAAGGGATACGAAAACAAGTTGAAAGAAATCGAAGTTTGGAGCTACAATCTGCCATTGTACGGGTAATGAAAATGCGCAAACGCATGAACCACGCGCAACTGGTCAGTGAGGTGGCGGAATTGACCAAGGAAAGGGGGACTTTAGAGAGGGGCGAATTTAAGCGAGCATTGGAAGTGCTCATGGCGCCGGGAAACCCGTACATTGTGCGGGACTTGGATGATACAAGTATTTATATTTATTCAGCATAATGGTCATTGTGAGAGTTGCTCCAATAAAATGAAAATATGAATAAAGCTGCTAATCAAATGAGTTTTTTTTTTTTTTACATCAATCATGGTATTTAAGTGTGGAAAGGCCATTAATATAAATGGGGCCATTCACAAATAAATGATGATGGCCATAGAATTATTCTAATAACGTTTTTTGTTCAATTAATTTGGTTTCCAGATGCGGAAGGATGTAGAATCAGTGGGCCAGCGCTTTTTGTCAACTTGTTAGTACCATATATGTTTTTTTTCTCAAAAAAAAGGAAATATTGAAACAGAAATTTCAGAAAACATAATCCTTTTATTCAAGTCCAATAATAAACCTTGTGCCGTCGAATGTTATATACATCAGGCGTATTCTCTGTTCTTCAAAAAGTGTATAAAGGATCGCTTTCAGAAAAAAATAATAATCTAAATTCTGCTTCTTTTTGTTTTACCGTATCCTTTTGATATAAAATAACTACGGAGTATATTACTGGTTCCAAAACTAAACAAACTTATAAAGTATCCATTCAATTTAATTTATCTTTTTCTTTTAATCATGGAACAATTATAAATAAAGAAATGTTTTCCCGTAAGTAAATAAGGGAATAATCTTCTTCTCTAATTTAAAAGTTCTCTACTACTAAATACGGGTTTATTAAAAAGTGTTTTTGTAAGTCTTCTTTCTTCTTTTATTATTATTAGCTAATCAAGTTGTTGGAGTTTCAGATGTGCCGGGGCAAATAATCTCATACCTCATATCTTGTTGATATAACTTGAGGTTGTGATTTTAAAATTTCTTATTTGGTACAACAGCAGGGCATCATAAGTCTATATATTATCTGATTTACTTTTCACTTCATCCATCTACAATGACTGATTTACTCACCTTTGTTCAACACTAGTTTCTTCTTTTTATTTTATTTCTTTTAAGTTAAACGTCTCCAATGGAAAAAAAAAAGAGTTAAAACATTCCTTGTTACTCCTACCCAAGAGACCTAGAAGATGATTTCTAAAAGTCAGAGGAAAATCAACTCAAAAACTGCTAGAAATATGTTTACTTGGAGTCACTTCAGATTCAGGACACGATCGACGAATGATTGATTGATGGAGCTAGGAATATTGTATTGAAAAACATGAGACTTTAGAGATTAGATGTTGAGTCTTTTTTCCTAAATTTCTTCAAAAAGGAAATTCTCAGAACTGATTAGGAAAGAATTGTTCAGAATAGTCAGTTTAAATAAAGCGTCGAATCAGTAATGTTATATTATACCATTTTGTTTAACAGTTAGACTATCACGTGATATGAGCGTTGACTTTACTTTTTTTGTACTGATGGGGCCAAGTTTTGACACCGATGCTTGTTTTGCACCTAAACCTAAACCTTTTTTCTTTTTTGGAGTGGCTATTCTCAATTAGGATGTTTGTAACCATCTTTTTCCCCACCAATCACTTTTTTTTTTTGTGTGGAGAATTATGTCTCAAAAAAAAAATAAGTGTAGGAAATTGTAAACGTACAACCCTCATGTATGGACCAGTTGGATTAAACAATGGTGAGTTTTTATTGTTATTATAATGTTCATTATTATTATTGACATCTTTTTTTTTATAAAAAATTCAAACATCAACAAGCTTTATTACCCACGGAAACTTCGTTTAATTCAATACTCTTGCTACATTACAACTATCATTTTCATTTATCAATATATTTCATTTTTATTTATTTATTTTTATTTATTATTATTTACTTATTTATTTGTTCAGTGTTTTGGCAGCTGCCATTTTATTAAATTTGAGCCAAAAAAAAAAAAAAATTGCTTTCCCCTTGCCCCAACCGCACGGCTGAACCCTCCCCTGGTACCAGCACATGCACCAGCCAGAAAGAGATCCAGGCCACCAGCCCAAATTTTTTTCCTTTCCCCCAAAAAAAAATTTAAAAAAAAGGACTCAAAACCAGCACCGAGAATGTTGACAAACACCCTACGTGCGTGGGTTCATGAGTATACTTAATAAGAAGTATGAAAAAAAAATAATAATAAATATTAAGCAGAGAGCTATGTAGAATTATACACGCGCAGACAAGCTTTTTTTTTTTTTTTTTTTTTTTATTTTTTTTTTTTTTTTTTTTTAAAAAAAAAAAACACTTTTGATGTTTTTTAAGAGGTATTTGTTAAAAAAGAAAAAAAAAATAAAACAATTAAAAAAAAAAAAAAAACAAGAATATAAAAAGAAACCATTTA